>JANZXV010000009.1:1725058-1740584 GCA_027576455.1 Erythroxylum roigii
GTGTTTCATGAATTGAGTGGACCATTGATGATGGTCATCTCACTGAGTTGGCAAACTCACCCAAAATTGCAACATACTTTTTCAGGACCAAGACAAATACCCCATTCGGCCACGGGCGTATAACAGCTGCATATGAGTGAAAGAAGAGGTCGGGATCAGTTCGCGTCTGCATGAGTGTCTAATAAAATTGTATTTTTCTGAATTTTGTATAATTGATAAAGTCAAATTATAAAGTCAACGGACTGTGGTAATTTGTATTTACAAAAAAGACCCCATGGTCAGCATTGTATATACCGATGATTATGTATGTTAATATTTTTCCGCATAGTGTATGTTTGTATTTTGAACAAAAAAAAACGATTTACATTGAGAGTTGACTGAGTGATGTAGCACGCCACCCTCACGGGGCACGGACTCGGATATTACCATCGATGTCGAGTTCGGATCATGCGGGAGTAGGGTGTTACATTCAGGATGTGCTAGCACACCATAGCCGCAGCTCGGATCGTGCATACTTGTGTGGATACCGGTAGAGGGCATTCACGTATTGCAGTGTCTTGGAATCCGAAAAAAAACAACCAATCCACGGCATAAAGGTATTTTCGTACATCCTGAGTATTTTCGATTATACTTCACATTGCTGTATGGTCTTTTCCGCAGTATATTTTGAATATTCGTACCGTACGCGATCCAACAGTTAATACGTACTTTATATCAAATAGTTTGGGGCTAAAGTATAAAAAAAATTATAAGTCTCAGTTGAGAGTTAGATTTAGATCCTAATTGATTAGTTTTTGGAAGTATCAAGAGCTCTTCATTTTTAAACATCCTCAGGTTTCTTTCATTCCATATACAATAAATCAATGTTACAAATTCTAATATAAACATCCTTTGGTCCTCTTTTTTTTTTTTTTTAACTTTAGATTCCCAACATATTATATTAGTTCAGTTGAAGAAGTTGCTATGAAGTGGAAAAAGTTCGACTGTATGACTCCACAAAATATAGGAGAACCTGTAATTAAAATATAGGTGGTCTAGGTCTTCATCAGCAATCTAGCATAAGGCACATTTCTTGTCTACTAAAGGGAACTTCATTACATCCTTAATTCCAAGTTTCCTCTTAACAACAAGCCACAATATAAAAGGGTCAGATGGGATAAGGCTATAGTCCTATACCAGTTTACACTAATAGTTTTTGATATACTAATAAGAGTTTCTTGTATGAAGAATCTGTGAACTTCATTGTTTTTTCTTGCATTCAATGGATCAAATCATGTATGAGGAGATAAGGAATATCGAGGGAACTTTTTCATCATTTCCTTGAAACCTTTAGTATAGTGAGCTTTGCACCTTAGTACTTGTAGGGATTATTGCCCTGAGTGTTTAGAAGTCTTATAACTTGTATAAGGTTCTTATGGTATAACATTTATCAAACCAAAAGAGTGTATCTCTACCATCTCCTATTTTACGCTTGATAGATGGATGCACCAAATCCCTTGTGAGGAGCACCTGTCTTAAGGGGAGTTGTTGGAATTTTGCTTAACTGACCTAATACTGTCCTATTTTAAGAAATAAAGATAAATCCAATTCACACATAGTGCTTATTTATCATTACACACCTTATATAACCTTTTGATAAAGTTAGGTAGCTCACAAAGATTGATTACTATCAAATTTGATTCTCATACTAAAATTGACTTTCAACTAAGAGGATAGCAATGGATTGGTGAAAATGGTATCATCTCATCTACTCTTATCTACTAAGAGGGATGCAAAGAGTAGAAGGTAATCATATTCGACTTTAAACTCAATTCCAACTTGATTTACATTCTATTGTTACTTTGTAAATTATGGATATCATAAATGAAAACTTCTTGGCATCTCTTAGGTGTAAACTCGTGTAAGAAAGAACGATTTGTTACGTTGTATGACTAACCTTTACTAAAAGTTAAGACGAGAGAGGAAGACATGTAACAACCAAAACACTTTTTTTCTAAACAAATAAATAGATAATATCCGAATGCATGTGAAAACACTGATTCTATGCTGAGACTTGCATGTAAAACTCTGTCCTTCTCGATACGCCAATAACACAACATAAACAAATACGGGGGTACATAGTGCTTAGTAGTAATCTAATCGAATCTAAGAAATGGATAATGGTTACTTAGGAGCTGGGGTTTCAGCCGAAGCAGATGACATGCGGGGCTGTAGGACCCTCAACTTGTTAAATAGAATCAGCTGCTCAACAGAGAAGACACATAACTCGTGAGAGTAAAGCATGGTTTGAGCTGCGGGGGAGTTCAGCAAAACCTGTAAAAACTGCTGCCTGTTCAACATCCCCAAAATCCCAAACTCAGAGTTGGGGCTGTAGTCAGAGGAGACAGTGAAAGTGGAGTGAAGAGGCATGGAGTGGAGGGCCAGAATCTGGGATTGCAGGAACCTGACGTACTTGTAGGCTTGATGGAAGAGAGTAGCAGTATCCATGTTGGAGTCCCAGGGCATAAGCTTTAGTAACGAGCGAGTCTTGTCGCTGATTCTCTGGCGAGTTCTCTTGCTGCTGGAGCGGTGGTTGAAGTTGAAGTTGGTTTTGGGCAAAACAAGAGGCGAGCGTTTGTGAGAAGATGAATAAGAAGAAGACTGGAGGGAAGCAACAACGCTGTTGTAGTTGGAGGAAGAGGAGAACGAAGAAGAATGAGTTGAAAGATTGGGGTTGTTGTAGTTCTGATTGGGATTCTCCAAACATGGAGGAAGAGGACTAGTAGTAACAGGAGAAGAAGTAGCGAAGGAGGAGGAAGAAGATGAAAATGTAGGAGAAATAAGAGTGTAGAGAGAGCCATCAGAATCCATTTCTTGGGAGGCAGAGGCAGAGGTGAAGGGAGTGAAGCAGTGAGGTTTCCTTCTTTATTAAATAAAAGGAGAAGAGAGGAAAGGACACGTGTTGATTGTATATAAGACAACACACATTCTGCCAGCTGTGTCCGTACTAAGGCGGCGCTGTACTACTACAAAGGGAATGGATGAACGATGATCATCCGTATTGTGTGTGCTGTGACATTCCCACTGTCAGGCGTGCGCTGTAATACTACTAAGGGAATGGATGAACGATGATCATCCGTATTGTGTGTGCTGTGACATTCCCACGGTCGGGCGTGGATTTACACGTGCCGTCTCACTCTTCGCGGTTATTTACTATTACCCTTACGTTTTTACTTCTTCTTGTTACTCTTTTTATTTTACCTAAGGCACGTGTGGGTTTTCTGTGTGAGAGAGAGTGAGGACTTGCCCATGAACTCTTTATCAAATTTGCCACTCGCACTTGGTAGCTTCACTTAAAAACCTAGAACATGTAACAATAACCTTAGCTAATAATATGGATCGAATGTGAAAGGAAAATAACGAAAGATATGAAAATACCTTATTTTGATTCTGTAACGATCCAACGAATTTTGCGAGACCGTAATGATTGTGAATCCTTCGACACTTTCATAAAATCTACTCACTAAGGCATAATCAACATCTTTTTGTAGTTTTCTTAAAATATGAGCCTTTAAATGAGTCAGAATAACTTTACATTAATGAATTACTTGAGCAATCATAGGATACCTTACCTTTAAAATATATAACTTCTATATTGGACTTCTCCATTATGGACCAGATATGAGTCCAAACTATACTAATCGATGTCCATTTTTCTCCTAAACTTCGACCCATTAATTTAGATCATTTATCGGACCCTTTATTATCTTTATCCGGATCAAATTTGCGTAACTTAACCAATAAGTTATTAAAAATCGATAAAATACAATTAATTATTGGCCATATTTATAGAAAAATATATAACATTCTCCCCCTTGGACAGTAATGAATTGCGGTATTGATTCAAGTTTAAAACCAGTTTAAAAATATGGTTAAGCCACATTACTATATTAGTCGACCAGGTTTAAAAAACCAGCTGATCCAAAGATAATAAAAGTCTATCATTTTGTCTCAGAAGACTTTCGATACCGGAAAATATCAAATACATATTTCATGTGTGACATAGATCCAATACAATCATGCATATTTAATACCTCACTAGCATGAATCAGAAAATGGAGCGTGGCAAATTAGGATGATACTTACATGATCTGATATCTATCATCTTTCTATTTGTAGTTCTCGATTTATCTAAACTTTATGCTAAAATGCATATGTGAAACTGCACCAGAGAAATCTTATTTTTTTCATTGAATACTAAACTGCATTAGAGAAAACTTTTATGCTCTCTCACTAAATGCTAAACTGTATTAGCGTTATGGAATTAAACACTAATATCTCCTATGTCATATTAAAATCCATAAATATACTTATTAAACTGTATGTCCCCCAATGATATAGGCTCAAAGTCAATTTGTATATATGCCCAGTGACCTTTAAAATCCATCCTATACATCAAAATGTATAAACATATAAGGAGTAAACATATTGATTTCTAACTAACAGTATCTAAGGACTTCAATACACCCATACTGTATACATATCTTTTAAAAACAAATGGGCATAACTACATTCTAGTGGTCTATCCTTAGGTTAGCCAAATATCTACCCAATAGTCCAACAACAAATGTAATGTTTGACCTAGTGCACACATGGATATATATCAGGCTACTAACTGCACTAGAATAAGGAACATTCCTCATGGCCTCTCTCTCTCTATTTCATTCTTTGGACATTGTACCAAAGATAATTTCTCACTGTAAGAGATTGGCGTTACAATATATTTATAGTTAAGCATATTAAACCTTTATAACACACGCTCAATGTATGCACTCTGAGAAAAGCTTAAAGAATGTTGAGATCTGTCCCGGTGAATCTGAATACCTAGGACAAACGATGCTTCACCAAGATCCTTCATGTCAAAATGCTTGGAAAAAAGTTGCTTAACCTTATGCAATATGATCAAGTCATTTGATGCAAGCAATATATCCTCCATATACAACAATAGGAAGATAACTTTTCTCCCCCTTAACCTTGTATTACAAGCATCTTTCAACTTTGTTCTCCACAAAGACAAAAGAGGTCAAAACCTCATCAAATTTTAGGTATCACTGTCTAGAAGCTAGTTTCAAATCTTATATCAATTTTCTCAATTTACAAACCTTGGCTATCCCTTCTTGATCTTGAAATCCTTGAGGTTGATCCATATAGACTTCTTCGTAAAGATCACCATTCAAAAAAACGATTTTAACATTCATATGATGTAGCTCTATATAATAATGAGCTACTATTGTCATAATCACTCTAAATGCATCCTTAGACTGTATGGGAGAGAAGGTACTTTTCTCTGAGTGAACCTTCTGGCAACCAATCGAGCCTTAAACTGCTCAACTTTACCCTGAGTGTTCTTCTTGGTCTTAAACAGCCATTTACAACTGACAGGTTTACAATGTTGGAAATCAACTAGCTCTCATACCTTGTTATACTTCATAGATTGCATCTCGTCCTTCATTGCATCCTACCACAAATCTGCATGTGGTCTAGAAACATCTTCTGTAAAAGTAATTGGATCCATAATATGTCCAATAACATAGTTTTGTTCACCCAAATAGATTATATAATCAGATGGGATAACAGGTTGTCTCACTCTAGTGGATCTTCACAACTACATTGGTTTTTTTACCCCAAAAACCTTTGTTCGTACAGATATGGGTTCCTATTACTGTACAAGTACAATATTAAGATCTTAATCCACTAAACCCAACTGTATGATTGGTGGATACGAAATAATTGTAGTATTCCTCTTGCTATCAACTAAAGGGTGACAGGGTCCACCTTTATCAAAGACATCATATTCCAAAGACTTAGCTATTTGTGATTCAACTATGCTAGCCCCATTCTCTATAGTAAAATTTGTAGCCTTTAGAGTGGTAAGGGTATCCAACTAAGTAGCAACGAGTAGAACGAGCAAGAAATTTGCTTTCATAAGAATTATACAAGCGTACCTCAACAACGTAGCCCTATACACGAATGCATGAAAGGTTAGGCTTCCACCCTTTCTAAATCGCAAAAGGCATCTTTGGCACTAACTTGCTTAGGACTCTATTTAGTCTACAATGTCGTCTTGATGGCTTCACCACAAAGGTAATCAAGTAGGTTAGTCCTGCTTTGCATTGACCTCATCATGTCCTTTAGAATCTGGTTACACCTTTGGGCCAAGTCATTTTTCTCAGGACTACCCGACATAGTGAATTAAGTCACTATTATAATTGATTCTGCATATCTAGCAAACGGACCTTTTTGTTGTCCTAAAATACCATGTTTACCATAATACCCTCCTCCACGGTTAAATCTGACAATCTTGATGGATTTTTCCAATTGGTTCTCGACCTCAGTCTTAAAGATCTAAAATTTATCATGAGCTTCAGACTTTTCCTTAAGCAAGAACACATAACTGTAACTAGAATAATCATCAATAAATGTCAGAAAATATTTAGAATTGCATAATATAGCTATAAAAGATCCACTAATATCTGTATGTATGAGGTCCAATAAGCCATATGCTCGAGTTGACCCCTTTTTCTTTATTTTGGTACACTTACCTCTGCAACAGTCAACACGTATTTCTAGATTATCAAAATCTAGTGTTGCGAGAATGTTTTCCTTTATCAATCTCTCAATTCTATCTTTGAAAATGTGGCTTAAGCGTTTATAACACAACATGTATGACATTTCCTTTGTTAGAGGTCTCTTTCGAGTAACAGGTTCAGCAATATATAAAGAAGCATACATTTTATGAAGGGTAAGACATATTCGATATAATCCATATGACAAGAAGGTAGTTCCAATATGTTTTGCATTGACAGATAAATGTACAACTGAATTGTTAAGGACAAAATGAACCCTTTTTGTCTAACACTGATACAGAGATCAGATTCTGTCTAAAAGATAGTTTATAAAATGTGTCGAGTAATACAAGTACAAACCCCGTATCGAGGCTTAAACTTACATCCCCTATATACAAAACACTAATTTCTTCATTATTGCCAAAATCAATTTCTCGTCCCCTTTAGTTGGCTTTCCTTTGGATATGAAACCCTGTTTCCTTTTGGATCTGAAACCCTGCATTGTGAAAGCAACATGCTTAGATGCTCTACTATCTAGCCACCAAAAACTGGATGTGGCTATAGCAGTATTGGATTTATGAATGATATAAGTTAAGGAATTACCTGATAGTTCCTGTTCGAATTTCCAGACTTTATATTTCTAGTAGTCGGATTTTATAAGCCCCTTCTTCTTATAGAAGAAGCACCTCATATTCTTGAAATCTTGCGGCCTTTGTAATAATAGACTGACTAGTCTGTAAATGCGGAGAGGGTTTAGGATTTCTTACCTTTGAACTTTTGGGGCTTGGCTTTTTCCTTTCCTTTAGTTGCAAACAAAGTTATGTGAGGAGTGTTCTTCAGTTTCTCCTCCTCTACAACACATCAAGAAATCAAAGCATTGATATCCCAAGCCTCATTCTATGAAATATAATAAGTGACCAGCGTATCAAACTCTAACGAGAGCGTATTTAGAGTTTGGTGCACTATTACTGCATCATGAATTCTAATCTCCAACGCCTTCATCTTGCTCTAGAGGTCAATAATTCTTTACACAAAGTACTTATCTCGGCATTGGATGAGACCTGTACCTTTGGGAAACATTATCCAAAAACTCCTTCACTATGTTAGTGTCTGGCAGTCCACTCAGTAGATGATCCAGGATTGACCTCTTAATGGTCAAATAGCACATCCTGTTTGAGTGCTTCTAGGTTACAAAGGCTATTTTATTAGCTTCTGAGCTGATGGACGTAAGTGGAGATGGTTTATTCATCAGCATGGCCATGTTGATATCTGCCATCTCCAAGGTAAACTCCACATCCTTCTTCCACATCTTAAAATTGAAACCGGTCAGGGTTTCAATGGTCACAATGTTGTTGTTGACAAGAAAGGTGACTTCAAAATGACAATGCAAAGATCAGCCCAGATGCAAGATAACATCAATACTCAAGCCTTAAAATATTATTTATATCGAGAATTTGATTACACATATTATGAAACACCTGTGGGTTGAATACATAATACATACATCCAAACTTTTACATAAAAGCGATCAGAATACACACCATCAACTCTTATAACACTACCACCTGTGGGTGAATAAATCATTTCAGCAATGACTTTCATCCATCTAATGGCGAGTGCACCTGACGAGCCTCTGGATGCATCAGGCGCAGATGCTGCGTACACCCCATGCACATCGAAGCACTTTGGACCTTAACTTCTATATATATAAATTCCATATTAGCCTATCACAAGCCCAATACGATTCTAGTCCACATTAATCGAAGTTCATTTTCCTCCTAGACTTCTGTCCATTAATTTAGATCATTTATTGGGCCACTTCATTATCTTTACCGGGATTAAATTTACATAACTTAAATGATAAGTTATTAAAAACTGATAAAATGAAATTAATTGTTATCCAACTTTATAGAAAAATATCTAACATTCTCCCCATGAACACTAATCAATTGCGGTATTGACTCAAGTTTAAAACCAGTTCAAAAATACAACTAAGCCATGTTACTGTATTGGTTGACCAGGTTTAGAAAATCAATTGATCCAAAGACAATGAAAGTCCATCATTCTATCCCGTAAGGCTTTTGATACTGAAAAATATCAAATACATATGTGATGTGTGACATATCCAATACAATCACGCATACCTATTACCTCACTAACCACAAAAGTGTTGTCTTATTGCTCAGTCCCTCTATTGTAGGATCCTCTTCGAGCACTGTTGATCATTGGCACTAGTTCCTGCTCGGTGGCACCTATAATGCTCTTAAATCCTCCATTAATTCCTATGCTTCCATCTAATGCTAAAGATATTCAACATTTATTATCTCATATTATTGACAAATCCTCCGTTGATGCTTCTTCCTCTAATTTTAAGGATTCTATAGCTATGCCTAACGAGCCACTGCCACCACCAGTTGTTTCTAATCAGATGTTGTTCCTTCTTCATCTAAAGGCCGAGTGAAATCATTGGCTTGGAAGTTAGTTTGGATGACTCACTATTCGCTATGTTTTAGTCCCAGAGACACTTCAGATTCAAGTTCTAGCTAGAAATCAACATCCTAATTGCCATCTTGCTTAGCCCTTACTGATTCTAATCAACATCGTACTCGCTTCTCAGTGTAGCAAGCTTTGTCCCCTAAATTTTACTCCTCGATAGCCTAATAGTGATGGGATACTCTTGCTTCAACTAGGTTTGTTCTCGATCATCCCTTTAATTTAGTTGAGTATAAACAATTTCATTTAGATGCCTTATTGAGTGAGAGGAATTTGTTATATGCTACTTTATTGCCATATCACTTTGATGATAAGATGGCGTGAGAATTTTATTGAAAATGGGATAAATGAGTGTTGAATGATAATGCTTTATGCTTTCATATGATTTATGGGAGGAGATTGATTCATTCTGATCCTGATTTATTGAATTCCTTTTTGGAGTTTGTGAATTTAATTGAGGATTATTCTTATGAGGATGGATTTGAAGTGAATAATGATATGCTAGAAGGCGTATTGACTAATGGTAAATTGTCATCTTGGCCTTCTACTGCTGCACTACGTGCTACTAATCTTACACATAAATATTTTGTTCTTCATAAGCTTTTGCTTGCTAATTGGAAGCCCGGCACACATACTGTGACAGTTTATCCTACTTAAACTAAGATTGTGTATGTGATAGGCACGGGGTTAAAACAAAATCTAGGGCGATTGATTATTAAGGCTATGATTGCGGTTGTTGGTAAAGAGAAAATTTATTGGGTTTTCCATGTTTAATTACTCAATTTTCATATGCTCAAGGTGTATCTTATGTTGATTTTGAGGTCCTTGAGCATGTGTCTATCCTGCATATATATCCTCAGATTGTTAATGTCAATAAGCAAACTCGGGTAGTGATTTGTTGTACTCCTCATCTAATTCCTCTGCATAGCTTATTGCACCTAATGGTAATACTTATGCCTCCTTATTTACTGAGATTAATAGCATTGAAGGCATTTCTCATACGGGTATGATTGTTCTTCAACAACTCAAACAACAAGTTCTTTGTTTCACTTCATCCTGTGATTCTTATCTTCTTTTGACATTAATTTGTCCTAAGGGGTAGATTGAGTTGCATGTAAACCAAGAGATAGGTCAACATAAATCTTCTATATTAGGGTCAAACCTAATAGTAAAATTCATAAATTGATTAATACAATTCTAGGGGTTTTAACTAGAAAATGATTTCAATTAATCAACCTAGAATTAGATTGAGAAATTTTCACAATCCAATGAACTTTAATTTAAATTGATTAGTGAAATCATGATTATATGAGAAGTCTTAGGGGGATTCTAATTCTAGGTACCATTGTTTTCTTAATTGATTTGTTATTCTTTTACTATTATAGTTTATTTAATTGTGTTGAATCGCCCTTAATTTAATTTCTTTTATTGTAGATATAATTTATCAATATCTCCTCGATTGTTGGTTAGATAATAGGAAAAGAGTTATCACTAGTACTCATAGTCTTGGTAGGATTGACCTATATATGCTAGTGTTAACTACAACTATACCGTGTCGGTGTTTTTTTGGTTTATATACTTTAACATTTTAATATCAATTTAGTAGACTTTTAGATGATTGAATATTTTAGAAGTTTCTAAAAAGAGGGAAAGAAAGTACTGTTAGATTTAGGGGGAGTCATTAATTACAATGCTATATTATTAATCTTTGTACAAAAGTTGATTTATGTTTAAAATATATTAATTTATAAATTTTTTTTATTAGTACATGAATTTAGGGGGAGCTAACTATTTATAGTTCCTTGGAATAACAAACCGTTTGCATTTGATTTGACCATTATTTATCTAATATCAAAAAAATATTTTGTCATCATCAAAAAGAACGAAATTGTTGAACCAAGGGACGTTACAATCCATATTTTGATGATAAAAAATATAATTATTACTAATGAGTTTGTTTCTGATGAAAGCAATATTAAAGCAATAACGATCATGCATAATATATCTTATGAAGACATTAGAGAAAAGTTGGAGCTTACTCATTTAAGTGAAGAATAAAATCAAGGATAAGGAATAATAAGGCATAAAAAGTTCTAAATGAATATGTAGTATTTATTTTACTTCCTACTAGATATTTTAGAGGCTCATCTTACATAAACATATTATCATTTTAACTCATTGCATGAGTTTTTTCAATCATCAAGAGGAACTAAAGTTTAGATTTCAAAGAAAATCATCTTGATTCTTAAAACTTACTTTATAGAATATTTAGAGAAGTGTTTAAGTTACTTTTGCATTAAGAAAATTAATTTTGAGCATTTGAAGATGTCAGAATCATGATATAATTAGGTGTATTGATTGATCTATATAGGTTGCTAGTCAACTAATGTTGGTTAAAATTGTTAAAGCTTGTATATCAAGAGTTTATTGCAATATTGGTTGATGCATTGGTAACCAATATGATACATTGGTCATCTAATGTGTAACAATGGTCTATCTATATTCCAATAGCTAGTACATTGGGCCACCAATGTGTAATAATGGTCAATCAATGCATAAAAATTAGCAGTTGACAATGGTTAGTTCATGTTTCTAATACCTAGTTTAACCACTAAACCATATAAATACATGGATTTTCATTAGTTTAGATGTAAAAAAAATTTGGGTGTTGGATATACAAATTCCTAAGAGTTTCTAAAAAAAATTTGAGTATTCATTGTTACATTTAAAAAAAATTGACTCTTTAAAATTATCAAAGTGATCAAACAAGGTCTTTTAAGATGTGAATTCCTTTGTGAGTGAGGTTAACTTTAACATTGGAGAAAGATTATAAGAAGAGTCACTCTTTAATCATAAAAATAATATTATTGTAATAATTCTTCTACTTTTATTGAATGAAGAGAATTAGTGAAAATTCCAAGAAGTGTCTCAGAGAGTAGATATAGACAAGAGTTGTTTGTCGAACTACTATAGTTTGGTTTGTCTTTCTTCTTCCTTATACTCCTTAAATTATTGTTTTATTGAGTTGTTGATTTATATTTATCTATTTTCATTATATAATGATTCTTATTCAATTGCATTCATTAGATAAGAACTAGTTATTTTAATTTATCAATACCTAATTCACTTCCCTCTTCATTCGATTAGGGATTAACAAGAGCAACAAACTAGATGGTTTAAAAACTCATACTTTTCCCACTAATTACCAACATCATAATAACTTATCATTTTAAGCCAAAAAAATATGTCACTTCATACCGAGCCGAGTTCAACCTAATTTTTTTAAGTTTCAACATGTTCTTGACTTAAAATCCAATCAATTTGATCTTTAGGTGAAATGTTCATTCTTGCTTTTAAGGGATGCAACTATTTTAGAAGATAAATCAACTACTATAAAATCATGATGCAATTGATTTGAAACAATGATGCAACCAACTCTTTTAAAAGATGCAACCGATCTAGAAGGGCAATGCAATTACTCTATAAAAATGATACAACAATCTTATAGTGATGCAATAAATTCTTTTAATTGATGTAATTACATTAGAATAGTGATTCAATTATTCCAACATGATACAACTGATTTGGAATAGTGATGGATTTGTTGGTAAGTGATACATGAAAAAGAGAGGGAGCGATGGTGAAAAATAAGTAAAGAAAAACAATTAAAGCACAAAAGAAAGATATACATAAATAAATGAAAAAATAGAAAAATAGAAAAAGAGGGAGAAAGAAAGAAAGAAAGAAATAGAGAGAGGAAAAGATAGGTATAAAAAGAAAGAGAAAAAAAAAGAGAATTCAGTTGTATTAATAGAACTAGGCACACAGCCGTATTAATAGAACTAGGCACCAAGTAAATTTCATATTTGTATTAATTATTTGGAAATAAGATAAAGATTGATGAGCAAACTGACAGAAAAACATAAAAGAAAAAAGCAATCACACACAATGTTAGACCCTTAAACTTTGGAGCACTTTTCAGCGACCTTCACGATGTGCTTTAGGAGCAAGGTTAGCTAGACTACACACATAAGGGAGGCATGCGAAAGCACTAAGGCAAACATGGATGAGCGTGATCGAACTTGGTGCAAATTTTGGTAGAGTCTCGGACCTTATGGAGATTGACTCGACCCAGGCTAAGGACTTGATGGACTAAGGACTTGGTCCATGCTTGGATGAATGGACTACAACTAGCGGACTTGTTTTGGGAAGCATTGGATCAGGCTAATGTGCTATGTGAGCTTCGGCAAAATCACACTACTTCATCAGCGGATAGAGATCGTGGGGAGATCTTGAATGATGTGGTGACAACTAAGAGTTAAAGTTACAGTGGAACTCAACATCTGAAGATAGTAGAGATCTTGGAGGATAAGGATGCTAGTTTCCTATTTGAGTGTAAACTCTATCTCTCTATTATCTTGTAGATTCTATCTTATCAGTTAGAGTCCTATTTGGATGGGGGTGTCATCCAATTGGTCAACGTGATATAATCTGATAGAGATAGATGTGATCTTAGCATGATCTTAGGCAGTTCAATCTAACGGGATTCTGAATGTAACTTGGCTTCCAAGCTAGAGTGCATATATATAGCTCATTCGAGTTTTTCTCTCCTCATTCAGTCAGAGAGAGTATTCCTTGTATTCTTTTAAGTGAAAGTAATATAAAGACTGGTTTTACCATATCTCTCTTGTTTTCTTATTTCCTTTACTTTCTTATTGCTTTTGTAGCATTGTTTCTTCAAGTGTGTGATGTAAACACTTCGAGGGTCGTTAAAGGCTGAAGTCTTGCTTAAGGGGACCTAAGTGAGACTACCGTGTAAAGGGTGTTGACGATCAACTTCGGTGAAATTTCAAGTCCCAAGATGGCCTCTGTATCAACTGGTAATAAAGCCTAATTTCAGTATGACAGTAGGTAACTTGACAAAACGAGTGACTAGGGTGGAGACACTCATTGGACCGATTCTTACGGGAGAGGAGGAGGTCCCATCTTATCAATCGCGATTCGAGGTGATGGAGGATCAGATTCGGCAGTTGTAACAACAGATGACGGATTTGTTGAAGGTACACGAGGAGGCCCAATTCGAGATCACAGTGTTGAGGCGTGCCATTGCAACAGATATTAGTCCTGCGGAAAGCTCATCACCAAAACCTTTAGCGGTGAAGGTATGTGTAAGGTGTTCAAAGTTGTGTAGGACACCAACGTGCTTGAGAATTTCTTGTGGGATAGAGAGTAGTACTTTTTGGCTGCTAGGGTGCCCGATACTGAGAAGGTCAATGTGATGGCCATGTATTTGGATAGGGATGCCAAGCTCTGGTAGAGGACGAGGACCTCTGTAGAGATCAGTGCAGGTAGAACTCCCGTGGATACGCGGGAGCTCACGAAGAAGGAGTTGAAGGATCAATTTCTTCCATTCAATACTTCATGGCGTGCGAGGGATGCCTTGAAGAAACTGAAACAAGAAGGTTTAGTAAGAGACTACGTTAAGTCTTTTAGTTATCTATTACTTGATATTAAAAGCATGTCAGATGAGGACAAGCTCTTTAACTTTTTGTCCGGGTTATAATTGTGGGTGCAAATGGAGTTGTGGAGGCAAAATTTGAAGGACGTGGTTAGTGCAATCGCTGCCGCTGATGCCTTGGTGGACTTTCGAGCGATGAAGGAAACTAAGGCAAGCTCCTATAATTTTTTGAAAGGCAAAGACCATACTTAACAGGAGAATGCCGAGGGGAAGAAGAAGAAGGATTCTAAGAAAGGAGACTTCAAGGAGAAAATAAAGCAAAATGGTGGCTTTAAGAGTAGGGAGACTTCCTCTAAAAAGGGCAAGATTGCTTGTTATCTGTGCAGTGGATTACATTATGCAAGAGAATGTCCGAGAAAAGAGAAGCTAAATGCCTTGATAGCCGAAGAAGAGGGAGAATCTTAGGATGATGCAGCGTTAAATCTGATTGTGTTGTTAAATGTGATACGGGTGCATCACATTCCCTCATGGTGGAATGGATGGTGCGTAAGTTGGGGCTTAGAGTTTCCAAGACCCCAACAAAGTTAAAAACCCCTATGGGTAAGGCGTTGTTTACAACGTCCCAGTAAGCATAGGGAGTTGGCGTACCAAGATGAATTGCATGGTCGTACCACTTGAGGATTTCGAAATGATATTGGGGATTGACTTTCTTAAGGCAGCAAAAACGGTGTTATACCTAAGTTTGGGAGGTATGATCGTTACGTATGATGACAAATACTTCTTTATTAATTGTTGTAGATTCATTGGTGGGACAAATGAGACTACATGTTGGACCCCAATTTTTCAGTGAAATTTAGAAATAAGAAATAATATAAAATTAGTGTTTTATATATGCATTGTGTAATGGAAGTTGAAAAAAAAAGTTACAATATGAAGAATTGTGAAAGTTTGACCTTTTTGGAGTAAAAGT
>JANZXV010000009.1:1760769-1777204 GCA_027576455.1 Erythroxylum roigii
AAGAATAAAAATAGTAAGTCATTTTTTGACAATAATAATTTAAAACAAAATTTTTAATTAAAATTTAAAAAGATAAATATAAATATAAATATAAAATTTAAAAAACATAATTTATTAGTTAGATTGTACGATAGAATTGAAAGAAAAAATAATTCATTAAAAAGTTTTGAAAAGCCGTTAAAAATCTCAACTTTTGTACAAGAATTCAATTTGCATCACTGAGAGGTTAAAAGGTGTCAAAACTAGAGGGTCACAAGGACAAGGACCAATCGGCCCGTTTGTTACTTAATTAACAGGTTTTTTTATATAAGATGTAAACGCAAATTGGATTAAAAATTAGGTTAATTTATACTTATTTCGATAAAATTGGCTGGTTCAGTTTAGTTTTAAAATCATTTATTCTAATTAACAGTAATTACCGACAAGTACCTCCTACGTTATAGCAAGAAACTTGTAGATAACTTGCTTGGCACATCCAATCCGCAACAAAGCGGAGCAGTAAGATTGTGACAAGTACATGATTATGTTTCTCTTGTCAAGATTTTGTCACGGTACAACATTAACATGACCACTCGTGACCATGATGAGCTCACACGACCATTGACGACCTCATAAACATCTAATTATGTGAATGAGATACTATCATCTTAAATTCCTTAAAAACAAGACCACAGATCTAATAATTGAGCTTCTAAAATATCAATGTTTAAATTACTAATAAAGCTTATGGCCCTGTGTTGATAATCAGCAGATTATATTGATTGTCAGCTAATTCTATTAACAGTTAGTTAATAGTTGATTATATTAGCTAAGTAGATAATATTAGTTGTTTATTAAAGATGTTTGATAAAATTAACTATTTAGTATTAACTATTTAAGTACAAAATGTCTTATGAGGGCATGACATAAAAAAATTATAAGGCCATCATTAGATATATAATTTGATAAAAATTTAAGTTTTTAACTCTAATAAAAATATAGAACATTCTTAAAAATTTTATCACCATAACATATTTTTTATTTTGTAACCAAAAAACTTATTTCATTAGTTAAAAAAAGCTCTCAAGTTTTGTAACTAAAAAACTTATTTCATTATAAAAAAATTATCACTGTAGAATACATGCATGATTTTTAATTATGCATAATTTTTAATTCGAATTATCCATAATATTACTATAGCATAATTAGCATAATTCAAAAATTACGAAAGAAGGGTATAATTGATTATTTACCTATTAATTTTTAGTTGATCATCAAAAAAGCTACTATTATGGAGCTTTTACAAATTAGCTTATTAGAGTTAAATGAGCTAACCAATAAATCATTTACTAAATACATCTTTAACTTTTTAAGATAATTAAAAAAAACTAACTTTTAGTTAACTAAAAAACATCTGATTCTCGGGAATTGGTGCCACCTGTTATCTTTTATTTTTAATAAATTGTTTACTGAAACTACTTGCATTTTTTTTTTAATATGCTTTTACTTATTCACTCGTCCTTTCTTCCACGTTATACCAAATTTAGAGACTATGTCGAATGCATCAACCTCAGCTCATATGACATGTTTTAACCATCAATTTTTTTTCCTTTTGGGTAACTTCATATCAACTTACCCTTATCGACGAGGCAATCATGTATTATAGTGTCCTGGGCAGTATAAACTAAATTGATAATAACTAAAAATCAAACAACAAAATCAATTATCTCAAATAATTGAATTATTACAAGATTTGATCTTGTTTTCGACAAGCTCAATACAGAGATACAGAACAAGCTCAACAGGGTTCAAGGCACACACTATATCAGTCCCCTGCTGGTCGCAGTCATTCCTATTCTCTGCCATAATGCCAGACACAAGCGTTCGCAGAGGTAAAAGCCACTCATTGTACGCTTCCTCTAAGTTCTCCTTCGACAATACTCCGGACAAGTTGGTGTTTCCTGTTACATTTAAAGACGTTTACAAAAGCTAGTCAATGTGGTCCATACTCTACCAAATTCAGACTTTTCCGGGTTTCAGAATTTAAGTCAAATCAAGATCACAGCAGTACAGGTCCAAACGGACATCCAGGCCGTATGTCCATGAAGGAACTTTCCTATGGCCACAAAGTGACAAAACAGCAATGTTGGAATGGTATCCTGGCCCGCTTGGTGGACACAAAATCTAAGATTGGGTCCAACTTGCCTGTTCCAACCGGTAAACAACATTTAACAATGCAAACATTACAAGCAGTTCACCTGAACCAACGACTTCAGAGGCGGAGTGAAGGACAGTTTCTCATCATGTCTTGTCACTAAGAATTATTGGAATTAAGGATCTTTGCACCCTTTTGGGGCAGATTGTTTTATAAGATAGCAGAACATAAGCCAAAAGAATGAAGTAAAGAAACAGGGAGATTTTAAAAAATTTAGAATGCATTTATTGGATAGTTTGCACATTCTATTTCTTTACGATCACAAGAATCAAAGCTTTTGCATTACCTGATGATTCTGTCATCAATATGTATCTGTAAAGATTAAGGGCAGCTAGAACCTGCAAAAAAAGAAACTAAAACACTAAAAACAAGTTTAAATGAATAAATGGATCAAACAGAATGGAGTAATGATGATGGACTGCTGTGTACCATATAAACAACCTAGAAATAGTAAGAAGGAACAAAAAATTAAAAAATATATATAGATTATGAGGAAAGGAACTACATACAGAAGGTTGATAAAGCAAGTAAAATACTTACTGGATCACTATGTTCAGGAAGTGGTGGAGGTCCACCATTAGGAGGCCTCAAAACTAGCTTCACTAAATTAAGGACATCAGCACTCCAAAGCGATCTAGGTGTTTGATTGTCAGATGTCATTCGGCAACCATGCAATTCCATTCTAACAAGATCGATAAGAATTGCATTCTACATATAGTTGCAACAAGTAATCAATGAAATAATTTCGACTGAGTTTGAGCAAATGGTTGCTCATAGATTTTATAAGACAGCATGAGAGAAGTTACCATGGAAGGGTAGCAACTATTTGTCATCAAAGCTAGTATAATGTCAAACTTTTGAGAAGTTGGAATATCAGCAAGTACCTGGTTTTGTACGGTAATTAATATCACTAAATGAGAAGAGTATTACGATTTTTGAAGAAATACAGTGTCATAAAATAGTACTTAAATTTCAAAAACCAATATAGATGAAAATGAAAATGACAGTGAACACCCATATGAATCTAATTTTTGAAAATAGGTGATACAAACATGTAACCAACATGAACATTGACCATGGCTTCTTGGCTCTGTATGCTGGCACTTATCACAAAATAAGCAAACAGGCAGTTTGCCTGCTCAAGGAGCCTTCAATTCATTTATGGTTGAAAAACCTTACCCTTTTGAATGCTTCAAAGGCATTCTTTTTCAGCGCAGCATTTGGTGAGAATATCATGACCTTGGAGATTGCCTGAAAATTTTATTTTATCAATTACACGAACATCATTACATGACATTGATGTCGCAACTGAAAATTGTAAGAAAATACCTGCAGAGCATCACAAAGACTTGGCATATATATAGAGCAGTCAGCATTCTCATCATTGCACGTTTTTGTGACATTTTTATCAGTAATGGACAGCAAGAAATCGATAGTGTGTGTCATTAATTCCCATGGTAATTTGTAAGATGAAATTATATGCTTTAACATCCTTACAGCTCCCCAGCGTGCAGTTTGATTGGTTTGAAGTTCAGACTTGACAGAAGAGATGTTCTCCCTTGCAGCCTGAGCAACTTCATCAGAGATATGACCCCATACCACTAACATCAACAAGACAAAAGACTAAAATGATTGGAGAAAACAGGGAAGACTAACACAAAAGGTTAAAAGAGTAGAAAATACACGCAGAAAACCTCTAGTTGCTTGTACCAACCTGAAAGAGATGCACCATGTTTGATGTAGGAGAAGCAATTTGTATAAGTACCTTCCTCATCATTACAATCTGCAGTTATTAATCAAAGAACACAAATGAAATTGTAAACTAAATTTAGTGATTTTCTCATATTGGAAAAATTATCACCATGCAAAACTTTGATTGGGAAAAATCAGTGTACAAAAACTGTAAGGTACATTGTCTACCTTCAAAGACAATCCTAGTCATTGCATCAACTTCAGATCCAGTTATTAAACCATGATACGAGAAACCACTGTATGTTAGAAATCCTGCCATACGGCACACTGATGGAAGACAGCTTGAAATGTTATGTCCAGCACTTAGTGACAGCAGAGCCTGATTATTGAGAAAGTACATGGAATACAAATTATATTAGTTCACTTCGTACAAGTTACAAAATGTCATCATACAACTCAGCAACTAAAATATAATCTTCTCTGCTGTCAAACCACAAACTTGTGTAGCCAAACTGAAGACTACAGAATCGCAGATCTTAGTATGTGCAAAAGCTTGACCAAAATCAAATACTCAATATATTTTTAATTAAATGGCGATTACAAACCATGATTTGCAGGACATATAAACCAACTAGCATACGCAGTTTTTCATTCATTCTCCCTTCCTGTAACCCCATGAAAGAGTGGCAAAATAAAAAATTAAAATTATATAAAAACACAATCAGAAGGAAGTTAAAGAAGATAGAAAAAATACAACATACCAATTTTTCACAAACAGAACGAATAGAGTCAGCGATGCATAAAGCTTTGTCAAATAAATTTATGCATTTCGTATCTTGGTCATTCAACTCCAAAGATATGACCTTAAGGACATTCAGGATGACAGGAACTGCTTCTTTCACTTGCTCAAATTGACGTCTTTTAATGTAAATGAATACTGGCGGACAAAAGATAATACTGTTGTTTAGATTTAACCAGACCAGAAAAGCATTTGGGTCATGTACAAACAATCTAGCAAATCAACAACCATAGATTCCATAATACATTCTCCGGGACCAGACAAAGAGGCAGCTGAAATCATTTGGTGCTAAATGACTATGAAACCGTAGATTGCATAATGCATTTGTTGTCCCCTAGGATATGAAAATTTCTTCTGACAGTTTCAGTAGAAATTATTGAAAAATCTATAGTTTGCAAAGATCATGATAAACATAAAATGGGTAGTAATAAAAACATGAAAATGCTAACAAAAGTAAGAATTCAACTGCAATCAATAAGTCAATATATGTGCTTAGGACACAATGAAATACATCAGAATAAGATTAACTACATTCGTCACTCAGGAAAGCTTGATACACTTTCAAGAATAACAACCTTTTGAGAGCCCATTAAGAAGAGGAGCGACACAACGATATGTATTAATTGTCTTACTCGAAGAATCTAGCGCCTGAAATCCAATGTCAACCAAAATGAAGGAGTCAAAGAAATTGTGCAAAAGATCAATCATAGGCTTGAGTTGCAATCTATATCACAAGATCACAGATGACTCCTTCATAATGGAAGGGAAGAATGGCAAAATGAGCCGTCATTGAATAAAAGCAAACATCAACCTTTATTAAGTTAAAAATGTTTCTGAAAATCATAGTTATCAAAGAAAATGAACCGTGCATGATATCTATCATCAAAATATGAAAACCTATCCATGTAAAGATGCTGTACTTGGAATCATCCATACATAAACTAGATATTAATATATTGAACCTGTTAATTTAGCCGCCAAGAGTTGTAGGCTTGAATGTTTGACTGATTCCCCCTAATCTGGTTCATTAACTAAAAGACTTAGAGTTTAATTAACAAATTGAGCTAAAATGCAATGTACCGATGTGTATATAAACAAAGGACTGGCTATTGTAATAAAATAAACCAAAAGCATATAAGAAAAGGTACCTCGCAAAGAATTGGCAGCATATCCCTCGGGTTACATGTTGTTATCAAAACGTCAATGATATTATCAGCAATCTCCAAGCACCTATCCGACAAGCCAGCAAAACGAGAAACGGCCTTTGGCAACTCTAACGAAAATACATCACGGACTGTCTGCAATCCCAGGATATCCACTACACTCAGTAGTAAAAAAAAAAAAGAATCAAGTAAAAGCAGAGACCTTAACTGAAATAAAAATCACTGCCAAACCTGGTCTAGCGAAGGAGAAGACAAGAATCTATGGATCTCAGACACAACTCGGAATGCGTCATCTTCTGCTTCCTCATTTTCCGGGTCCAATAAAGCAGCGTCTGAAATAGAATCAATGAAGCTCACCAACTCTGCCGCTTTGCTTTCGTTTCCACTTTCAATTGACTGCAAGAGAATTTCGTTAAAACCAGTAAAATGGAATCTCATGTTAAATTAATTCCCCAAAACCTTATTTCATAGTCACAGTAGAGGAGAAATTTACATTGGAGCAAGAGCAGAGACTGTCCCGAAGACTAAGTACCATAGGACTAGTATTGTCAGATTCGACTTCTTCAAGCTTCGTGCAGCTCTCCATTGACGAGTCGCCGATATATGAGGAGCTGGCTTTAGTATTTCACAAGAAATAACTGGACGGCGTTTGGGATATGTAAATAATGGTCTCGTGTCCGGTATGTTATGTACCCGATTTGATTATTATACCGTAGTATAATAGGTATTATTTTAAGTTTTTTAATTATAAAATAGTATCTTAAATTTTTAAAAATTATTTTTAAATATATTATATTTTACAATTTATAATTTTACATAAATTTATCTTTAAAAACTGTAATAATAGAAATTTAAAATAATAATAACTTATTTATTTTTATTAATATTACTTTTCACATACTTCACATATAAACAATAACCATAATTAATATGAAAAAAGATCATTTAATCATTATATAAATATAAAATTAAAAATAATATAAAATACTTAAAATGTTACAATTTTATTATATAATAAATAATAATTACATGAAAACATCAAATAAAAGAACTCATATTCAATTATTATTTCAATATAATTTTCAACTTTTCAAAAAAAAGTATTAGAAGAAGAGTTTGTGTCAATAAAATAACCAACTAAAAATGAAACCTGAAACAAAAATATTTACAGGTATAATTATGTATGTATATTAAATATAAGTGAGATTAAAAGAAGAGAAGAAAAGAAAACATAAAACTTTACTCAATTAAATATCCATTAAAATCACATTAATCTCAATTCTCATTTAATATAAAAATCATCACCAAGAGTCTCATCATCACCATCATTCAAATTTATTGTACTAAATAATATATCAATATTTTTATCAAAGATTATCTTCAAAGTTACTTTCATCTATCAAACTTGGTTTCTAAGAAACTCAATCAACCAAAAAATTGATATAGTTAAGACAAATTAGATCTACAAAATTACTTATGTTATTATGAGTTTTATTAAAAAAAATTAAATAAAATTATTAAGAAATTATATTCAACTTAAAAATAATAATAACATACCTTTCTCGAAGCTTTAAATTGTATGGAACAAAGAATAAATCATTCAATATTTTGTGCTCTAATTTATTCTTTTTCATGGAACAAATGAATCAAATGTGTTCTAATTCTTTTCACACCCTATTTCACTAATTTTTGCAATTTTAGAACATCACTTTTAAATTGGTCCAACGAAGCAATTGTAAAATAACAAAAGTAACAATATAAACAAAATAAAATGATGTTTAATTTCAACAAATAACAAAAGTGAAAAAATATATACCTGAATTAAGTTTGTCTCTTTGACGAATAGCAATGGGCATCTCAAAATCACCATAAGCATCCTTATAAATCTACATTTGTGAGCTTATGAGATCTTGCATTATGTCATATCCAATAATTGTCATAATAGTTAATAGCATTCCCAATTTTAATTTTAATTTTCTTTGTAAAATTTGATTTGAAATAAACATTAGCATTCAAAATGCCCTAGTTGTAAACAATGGAGAGCGAAGTTGTCTTTCTCATCTCTCATTGACGACTAAAAGATAAGGTATATACAAAGAAGACATTTTTATATTAGCCACAATTGCTTCCTTCGCCCTCTTCATGACATCTAAAAAATAACTCATCGTTATCTTTTCATTACTATCAATCAAACGAAATACCCTCGTCAAAGGCTCATAAACTTGGATGACAAATTGCCATTGGGGCCAAAATTCATGATCTTCAATTATAATTCTAAAAGCTTATAATCAAGCATTAGACCTAGCATGCTAAGATTCAACCTACTTATCACTTATAAATATTTGTCTTAACTCCTTCATCAGAATAAAACACTAAAGTAATAAGAAATTAGTTTCAAATCTTGTAATAGTAGGACGATATAAATTCCTACCATTAATTGTTGGCCCCCGAATGTTTTTTTTAGTTAGTTACACATGATTTAGATAATTATGAGGTTTGGATAAGTGAATTTTTGTGAGTTGAATTTTTATTTATTTATTTATTATGTCTATGTTAGTGGAATTTATTTCTTGGGTTAGTTTTGTTAGAAGTGGTAAGAATGCATAAAAGGGGTATTTTGGGTAGTTTACCTAAGGTTAAAAACACTAAGGCCTTAAAGGAAGGGCAAGGTGGACTTTTCTCATTTATAAAGGGTAAAATGGGAAAGGAAAGGTGTTGTTTTGTGCTTAAGAAGAAGAAAAACGTGGAATAGGTGAAGGAATAAGTAAAATACGAAAATCAAAAGTGAGAAAGAGAGGTTTCGATGAAGTTGAGAGAAAAGTAGAGTTTTGAGTTAGGTTTCATCTTTTCTTAGTCTTAAAGAGAGAGTTTGAGGTTGCTTAAGAAGAGAAAAAGAAAGAGGAAGGGAAGAGCTTTCTTTAGAGCCAATAATCTCATAAATTGGTGAAGATTCAATTTAAGAAATGCATGGGCTTAAGCAATCTAGAGTCAATTTTAGTGAATGTGCTGTATGGGTTCTTAATTTGAATTCCTATTGAATGGAAATTTTGTCATTGATAAAGGAAATCAAGGAGGGGATCAAGGGAGGCAAGAGGAGCAAGAGGAAAGATATCCTTAAGCCAATTCCTAAGCAAGAATTTACAAAGTGGGTTACAGTTTTATAACTAAGTGATAAGCCATTAATGTTTTCTTTTAAATTATGGAAATAAATGATTTCAACTATTTCATGAACGTACTTTATGACTCTTGAATGCTTTGAGAAGTGTTATGTTTTTGGTATGAGCATATTGTGTTGATGAATGATGAAAAGATTGTGCAAATGATTTTTAAAAGGATTTTATGCTTGAAAAATCAAGTTTCGAAAATGTGCTATTTAGGCAACAAGTTTACAAGTATTGAGATATATGTTATGTGGGTTTGGTTTGGCCCCTTTTGTATATTAAGTGCACTTTGACCCGCCTGCCCGTTAGTGGCATGGAGCGCCTTCATGGATTCCCTCATGATTACGACTACACAAAACCACTATATGGGATTATGTTAGTTCGTTCTGTTCACGACTACGCAGGACCCTTTTTGGGGAAATTGTGCTAGCTCGTTCTGTTTATGGACCTTCCAAACCATTTAGATGTGTTTATATGTTCATGATATGTTGACAAGATTGAAGCATACCTGATTTGCATTATTGAGATTTTGGTTGAGAATTTGAGAAATATGTGTTTGGTGATTGAATTGTTGTTACAATGGAAATAAGTGTTTCAATGGTTTTGCTTGTTACTAGTTATAAAATTGTTACCCACGAGCTTTAAGCTCACCCCTCATTCCTTCTCATCTCCAGGTGATGAGCAAGAGATCGAGTGAAAGAAAATCGAGGCATCACTCCAAAATTTGCATCTTTTATGTTTTAAGCTAGATTTGCAATTACAAGGCTTTAGTTGCATGTTGAGTAAATTACTATTCATCTAACTTTTTGTATTTTGGCATTTTGAGATATTGATGTATTGTGACTGAAAATGTCCATTAAAGCTTTATAAAAACTCTTATATTTTGATGTTAATGAAGTATGTTTGTGTTTTGCCGATGATATTCCAAAAATTGTAAATTGCATTTTCAAGTTTTCCATAAGGGTGAGAATGTGTGTTCTGACTTCAGGCAAAATACTGTATTGATCTAAGTAGAATTAGCCAAAGTTGTCTTCATAAAAGTTGTAGCTTATCTTTCTAGATTTCCAACGATATAAAGTATGAAATTTTTGGACAATGGAGTTGAGAGATATGATCATTAGAAGTTTGTGATGTTGTTAGGATAGACTTTAAGGACAACTGCCTTATTTCGAAATTTTGACCCTTATAGAAGCATGAATTGTTTTTGAGATCTTCATGGAAGTTGTAATCTAGAAGTCTTATTCGAAACGGTCTTTGAATGACCTTAATACGATATTTGTAGTGAAAGTTATGCCTCTTTTTCTAAATCAGGTAAGAGGAAGAAAAGCAAAGGAGGAAGAAGGGAAGCAAGTCGTGATCGCGATGATTTTCGCGCGAAGTCGCGATCGCGACTTCGCTGGTGCTCCCAAACCTGAACACCTCTCAATCTTTTGGTCATAACTTTTTCTTCCAACCTCTAAATGACCTGATTTTTGAAGCGATGGATTTCTAACACATTTCTCTACCTCCTCATAAGAATTTATAGCTTTTGGTATTAATCTGAGAAAGATTGATGGAATCAAAGTAAGGGTTTCGATTGGATTGAATATTTTACTGAACATGCTTCAGTATTTTAGTGATATCTTGATCTATAGAGCTCCAAATGAGAAGATTCTTGTTTCTACATAAACTAGAAAATAGAGCTACATACTATCTGAAGAACTCAAATTTTTATTCAATCTTTAAGACTTTCATTTTCTGTAGGGAAGCTGAGTATAGTGTATTGTTTTAGTGCAATAATTGTCCGAAAATGTATTGGCTATAACTTTTAGATTTTTAATCAAATTGAATAATTTTGGTGTCATTACAAACGTAAGACAGAGGGGAACAAATGTTCTGAAGAGGTCTTATTAAAATTCTATTTTAAGGTTTCCCAAAAATCTGTTCGGAAATAGGAGAAATGAGTTTCGTTTTTGATGTTTGTCTTGTGTGGGCATCCCACAAGCCACCCTTGTAGGATGCGTGTCCAGATGTCACATAGGACGTCGAACATGTGACTCGCAAGGGTGGGGTCCCAACACTTATAGTATCAGAGAAAACCAGGTTGAGATCTAGGTGGAGGACTAGGTTTAGGGGTATCCTATGCACGAAATGGGTAGGTTAAGACATGAAATGTACATGCATGGTTTTAAATGAACTACTTGCATTATTTTAAATTGTTTCAGATGATTTAAAATTGTTTTATACAATTTGAACTGTTTTGCATACTTTGAAAATTGTTTTACATGAACTAAAGGTTTTCCATGGTTTTATATTGAAGGAGTGAAAATGCCGCCTCAAAAAAGAACTCGAGGAGCTACGACTCGATCTCACTCTGGCCAAGGGAGCACGGATGAACCTTATGTCCCACAAGATGCGGGGACGCATTCTGCTCCGGATTCTGAGGCACCTAATGTGCAACATGAGGTGCCTCCACCGCCTCCTCCTATGCCTCAAGCAAATCCTATGGATCCACGGTTCTTTTAGGCCTTTGCTCAAGCTTTCACTTATGCCATGAGCTAAGGATCTCAAGTTCAGATGCAAGCTCCAGTAGAGAATAGTGGGCAATATGATAAGCTCCGCAAGTATGGGGCTGTGGATTTCAATGGGACTATAAATCCGAAAGAGGCTGAAGCTTGGTTGAAGAGGACAGAGAGGGTCCTGATTCAGATGCAGTGCTCGGATGAGGAGAAGTTAGATTATGCAGTCAGTCTACTACAGGGGGATGCACTCCATTGGTATGACTCAGTACCCCACAGTCAGGTCATACCACTAGTACTGACATGGAGAGACTTTTTGGAAGCTTTCAGGAGGAAGTACTTCTCAAGGGTATATATCTAAGAGAAGGCTAGGAAGTTCCTAAATCTCACACAGAGGGACATGAGTGTGAGTGAATATGAGTTGATGTTCACCCAGCTGTCACGATATGCGATTAACATTGTTGCTAATGAGGAGGATAAGTGCCGCAAGTTTGATGGAGGACTTCACTTGGGGATCAAGGAGAAAGTCTTGATCCACAGTTTCTGTGACTACCAGCAACTAGTAGATGCTGCACTCTAGGCTGAAAAATTGGAGAATATAAAGTATGAAGTGAACAAGAAGAGGAAGAACCGGGAGCAGTCTTCCAAGAAGGGGATGAGTGCTCCAATGCCTAAGAAGAGTACAAGGAGTCACCACACATAGAGTGAAGTAGGAAGTAGTGGCCCTTCTAAGAACAAGCAGGCAAAGGCAATTTCAGGGCAAGCCTCAAATGTGGGAGGCACTAGAAGGGTGGAGAGGAGCAGGAACATGAACATGAACCCCCAATGTGAGCATTGTGGGAAGTTTCACAAAGGAGAGTGCTTCAAGTTACTTGGTGCATGTTTTCGATGTGGAGATAAGGGACACATGATCAAGGACTGTCCCCAGATATCGAGGCAAGAGGAGTCACAGTTGCAAGCTCCGAGGAGGGCTGAAATAGTGGGGACTAGGCCGGTCACTGAAGTGGGCAGTTCTGCAGCGGTGAGGAAGGCTATTCCTCTAGGAAGGCCAAGGGGTCAGGTGCAAGCAAGGGTATTTGCTATGACTAAAGAGGAAGCTGCAGCCGCACCAAAAGTTGTTACAGGTATGGCTCAGTTATTTAACTCTCCAGTGTATTTGTTGATTGATTTTGGCTCCACACATTCTTTTGTTTCTGCAAGCATGATTTTGCATGATGTTAAATTGGTGCCCATGGATAGTTCCTTGATTGTTAGTACTCCCTTGGGGAGAAAAGTGATAATAAGTCAAGTGTATAGGGATTGTGAATTGTTTATTGAGGGTGCTCAACTTGTAATGGACTTACTACCCTTAGATCTAAAGGGGCTAGATGTCATACTGGGAATGGATATTATGGAAAAGTATCATGTGAAGCTGGATTGTGGCCTTAAAGAGGTGGAATTTGATCTGGGCAATGGTGAGATGGTGATTTTCAGAGGGAATGGGAAAACACCATCACCAAGAATGATTTCGGCTTTGCTGGCTGATAGGATGATGGGAAAGGGGTGTGAAGCCTTCTTGGCATATATTGTGGACATTGATGTGAATGAAGGGAGGTTAGAGGATCTTCCTATTGTGAGGGAATTTTTAGACATGTTCCCAGAAGAATTACCTGGTTTGCCACCGGTGAAGGAAATCAAGTTTGCCATCGACTTGATTCCCAGAACCGGACCCATCTCTATACCACCCTATAGAATGGCTCTAGCTGAGTTGAAGGAGCTTCAGGACCAGTTGGAGGAACTACTAGAGAAGGGGTACATAAGGCCAAGTTCATCGCCATGGGGGGCACCTGTACTGTTTGTTAAGAAGGATGGGGCATGGCGGATATGTATTGACTATCGGAGACTCAACAGGGTGACTATTAAGAATAAGTATCCTCTGCCCAGGATTGATGATCTGTTTAACCAGCTGCAGGGAGCAAGCGTCTTTTCCAAGATTGATCTCAAGTCAAGCTATTATCAGCTTAGAATTAAGGAGCTAATGTAAGCAAGACAGCCTTTAGGACTCGTTACGGATATTACGAGTTCCTAGTCATGCCATTTGATTTGACCAATGCTTCAGCTACATTTATAGATCTTATGAATAGGGTCTTCAGGGAGTATCTGGATCAGTTTGTCATAGTGTTTATAGATGACATTCTGGTTTATTCCAAAAGTGAAAAGGAATATGAGAAACATCTCAGGATAGTCTTACGGACACTGAGGGAGAGGGAACTTTATGCGAATGTCAATTTTGGCTTCATGAGGTGGTATTCCTTGGGGATGTAATTTATGAGAATAGGGTATATGTTGATCCGAGGAAGGTTGAAGCAGTGGTGAAGTGGCATACACCTAAGACAGTGATAGAAGTGAGGAGTTTTCTAGGATTGGCAGGCTACTATAGGAGGTTTGTAGAGGGATTCACCATGATTGCTGCTCCACTAACTAGGTTATTGAGGAAGAATCAGAAGTTTATTTGGAGTGATGAATGCCAGAAAAGCTTCAAGGAGCTTAAGCACAGATTGACAAGTGCTCCAATTCTGACTTTACCTATGGGAGATGAGGGTTATACGGTTTATAGTGATGCCTCAAGAAAGGGTTTGGGTTGTGTGTTGATGCAAGGAAACAAGGTAATAGCATGTCTCACGGCAGCTAAAACCTTATGAATTGAATTACCCAACTCATGATCTGGAATTAGCGGCAGTGATCTTTGCCTTAAAAATTTGGAGACATTATCTGTATGGGGTTCAGACGAAGATTTTTACTGATCATAAAAGTCTCAAGTACCTTCTGAGCCAGAAAGAGTTAATTTTGAGACAGAGTAGGTGGTTAAAGTTGCTCAAGGATTATGACCTGCTGATTGAGTATCATTCAGGGAAGAAAAATGTAGTGGCGGATGCTTTGAGTAAGAAATCCTCAATAGCCCATGTGCAGACAATTTATCTGTCGTTATTGGAAGAGATTGCTAAGCTTAGGATAAGTTTGAAACAAGAAGAACCTGAGTGTATTGTTGCTACTTTCAGAGTGAGACCGATACTCAAAGAGAAGGTTAGGAATTACAAGCATAGGATGTAGAATTGAGTAAGCTCCGAAAAGAAATTCAGAATGATAAGAAATCTGAAGTGGTAGTGAGGGAAGATGGACTTATGGTGGTAGGGAATAGGCTTTCTATCCCAAATGTCAAGGAGGTGAAGGATGAGATACTAGATGAGGCACACAATGCGCCTTATGCCATGCACCCAGGTAGCACCAGGATGTACAGAGATTTGAAAGAGTATTTTTGGTGGAAAGGCATGAAGAGAGATATAGCAAAATATGTAATTAAGTGTCTAGTGTGTCAGCAAGTCAAGGTTGAATACCAGGCACCTTCAGGCAAGTTAAGGCTATTGTCTATTCCTGAGTGAAAGTGGCAAAGAGTGACCATGGATTTTCTGATGGGTTTGCCCAAGACTAGTAGGAAACATGATAACATATGGGTTATTGTTGATCGTTTGATGAAGTCAACCCATTTTCTGGCAATTAAACAGACTGATTCTCTGCATGTGCTAGCAAAGAAGTACATTGATGAGATTGTGAGACTGCATGGAATTCCCGACTTTATACTTTCTGATAGAGATTCTTGGTTTACTTCGAGATTATAGGGAAGCTTACAAGAGGCTTTGGGAATCAAGTTGAGTTTTAGCACTGCTTTTTACCCTCAGATAGATGGTCAATTTGAGAGGACCATTCGGACCCCTCAGGGAATGCTCAGGACATGTGTAATGGATTTCAAAGGAACTTAAGACGAGCATTTGCCATTGGTCAAATTTGCTTACAATAATTCGTACCATTCAAGCATTCAGATGGCTCCCTATGAAGCACTGTATGGGAGGCGATGTAGAACTCCTATAAGCTAGGATGAAGAAGAAGAAAGAAAACTAATAGGACCAGAGTTGATTCAGATGACAGTCAACAAGGTCAAGTTAGTTAAGCAAAGGCTTAAAGCGGCTCAGGATAGAATGAAAAGCTATACTGATGCACACCGAAAGGAAATGGAGTACAAAGTCGGTGAGAAAGTCTTCCTTAAGACATCTCCTTGAAAAGGAGTCATGATATTTGTCAAGAAGGGCAAGTTGAGCCCAAGATATGTGGGTCCTTATGAAATTCTTGAGAGGATTGGACCATTAGCCTATAGGTTGGCACTGCTACCAGAATTATCACAGATTCATGATGTCCTTCATGTTTCCATGTTAAGGAGATATAGATCAGATCCCTCTCACATCATTCAGACCGTTGAGGTTCAGTTGAGAGATGATTTGACTTATGAGGAGACTCCAGTGCAGATCTTGGATACTAAGGAAAAGGTCCTCAGGAACAAGACAGTTCAACTAGTAAAAGTCCTGTGGAGAAACCATTATGTAGAAGAGGCCACGTGACAGCCCTTGGAAGCCATGAAGGAGAAGTATCCATACCTCTTCAATGACTCAGGTAAGAATTTCGAGGACGAAATTCTTTTAAGAAGGGGAGAAATGTTAGCCCCCAAATGTTTTTTTAGTTAAGCATGATTTAGATAATTATGAGGTTTGGATAAGTGAAATTTTTAGAGTTAATTTATTTATTTATTTATTATGTCTAAGTTAGTGGAACTTATTTTATGGGTTAGTTGAAGTAAAGTTGGTAAAATGCAAAAAGGGGCTATTTTGGGTAGTTTACTGATTGAGCCAAGTTTATATTATAAATTAGCCTTGTTTTCTTAAGTTTTTATGCACTTGTTGACTCCTAATTCATGATTTTCGTGCTTAACTTGGTTCCTAATATCGAGCTTTTATAAATTGCAAATTGTCAGTATTTTGTCGCCATTTGATATCAAATTCTACATAATTTTTATGAGGACAATTGATACTGCAAGTGTTTTATTTTGTAGGACCTAAGGA
>JANZXV010000009.1:1786787-1797830 GCA_027576455.1 Erythroxylum roigii
ATCCTAGACAATATTCTTCTCTTGATCTTCGAATTTATTCCTTATTGTAACATTTTTAACAAATCTCAATCTATCCCTGCTTGATCATTATGAGCACCTTTATATGTTGCTCTAATTCCCCTTAGACTTTAACTATGGGAACTATGACTAACAAATATCCAATAAGTCATAGGTTTCTTCCTCTATCATCTCCACATATATATTATCAGTTAGAGTCTTATTTGGATGAGAGTGTCATCCAATTGGTCCACGTGATGTAATCTGATAGAGATAGACGTGATCTTAACACAATCTTAGTTTAGCTCAAGTTAGAGTGCCTATATAGAGCTCATTTTTACTCTCCTCATTTAGTTAGAGAAAGTATGTCTTGTATTCTTTTAAGGAAAAGTAATATAAAGGTTGGTTTTACCATATCTCTCTTGCTTCCTTGTTGCGTTTATTTTCTTATTGCTTCTGTAGCATTGTTTCTTCTAGTGTGCGAGGTAAACACTTCGATGGTTGTTGAAAGCTGAAGTCTTAGTTAAGCTGACCTAAGTGAGATTGTCATGCAAAGGATGTTGACGATCAACTTCAATGAAAGTTGGAGTCCCAAGTTGACCTCTGTATCACACAGGATTAGTGATGACAATGGGTAGGGTTCGGTTCGGGTATTACTTTACCTATATCTATATCCATTTTTTATGACTCAATCTATTATTCATTTAAAATCCATTGGTTTTTATGATTTACTACTTATATTCAAATCTATTGGATTGTTCGAGTTTTTGGATATCCATCGGGATGTATAGCACATAAAAATATAATTTCTAAATAGAAAATATAAAGAGCAGATTTTTGTGAACGCTTTAAATCAAAATTACTTTAATAATAATAACTCAATATTTTGATTTATATGTCTTAAAAAACCATAAAATTGGAATACTAAAAATCATAATGTCTAATGATAAAATATATTTTTCACAATCAAGAACAGGAACAAAGACAGAAATATCCAAAGCTTTAAATTATCTTTGCGTGAATTCTACAACATTCAAAACTCCATCTCTATATCATTTGCATTATTATCATCCTATAAGAAAAATAAAATATGATGAAAAAGTTAAGGGCTGAGGAGTAAAGTGGAGATTTTAAAGCTATTTCTTCTAAAAAAATATTAATATTTTATTATATTTAACCATAAATATTTAAGAAAAAATAGAAAAATAGAATTAATAAAAAACAAGTAGAGTATGAGTATTTATCGATTTGGGTTATCACTAGACCTATATCTAAATTCATATCTACATCCATTTTTTAACATCCATTTAAAATCTATTTTTTTTTTAATTTCTGTGTCTATTTTTTAGGTCGGGTGACGCAGATATTAATTGGTATCCTGCACAGGACTGTGCCGTACGACATTGCAGCGGGCGTTTTATATGATCACGTAAACAAAATATAAAGAGAGATAAATCAAAACAAAGTTACATCTTCTTCGGCCTCGACACCCTTGTTCTGCTTCTCTCCTCTCGCAGTTCTCTCCTCGCAAACACCAGAAGCTTCCAATTAGAAGAAAGAGAGAGAAAGAGGGAGTGAGTTCTTGTTTATTTGTTTGTTGAAAAATGTCGAAGAAGAAAGCTTCGTCCACCATGTCTTTGAAGGACTTCCATGGCGGTTCTATCCCTTCGGATCTTCCATTACCTTCTGCTCCTGGACTGTAACCCTCTCTCTCTCTCTGTCTCTCTTATTTTTCTATTGTTGCTTTAATTAGATCGAATTATTTCCCTTTTCTTTTTTCACCGCGATTTCTGCGATTGCTTTTTTAAAATTTCTGATAGTATCATTTGCCTCCCTTCCATTTCTTTTGACTTCTCTATTTAATCGTTTAATATTTTATCCAGCGTTTGTTTTTGGATGAGTTAAGATATGCATCTTTATCTGGAGCTTGATTTAGGTTTTAGATCTTTAAATCTATAGTCTATGATTTTCGTTTTAATCTTTATTTTTCGTTATTAGTAGTTAGCTCATCAATCATTCCTTTATGAGTCTTCTTTATATTTGGTATTGGGAATTTCTGAATTTGGTCACTTGTACAGAAGTGAAGATTATGAAATACAGATTTTATATTTTGGGGGCTCAACCACAAGCTTTTATCATTAAGGCAGATGTTTCAAAACTTGGAACACTTATTGACTATACCTTGTCTTATGATTTTGCTTGGTTCAGTATGTTGAGGTCTGGTTCTGACCTCAGCGCATCAGCCAATTGGGGAAACAATATAATGCGGTCAGATCTCAGGCCACGGCCTAAGTCCTCTGGTGCAAACCGTGGCTTTGATGAGAAAGCTTCACTTCTCTCTCACGCAACACAGATTGGTCGAAATTTTGATGAGGATGAACGTAAACCTTTAGATGGAACTCCTACCTCTCGCAGACCCGTAAGTGATGAAAACTCTCGCAGTGCAGTGTCGATGCGTCCTGACCTAAAGATCAGCTCCTCTGTGACAGTACCAGATAGACCAGTTTCAAGTCCGGTGCCACAGTCTCCTAACATAGGCCTTAATATGCCGGCAAGATTTTGTGGAGGAACATCTGTTAATGTTACTGCACAAAATCCAAACTCCAATAGTGGCCTGGTTCTCCAATATTCAAAAGCCTCAAGCAGTAATTGTAGTCAAGGTGTAAATAATCCTCTGAATGCTTGGGGTGTGCGGAAGGATGTGCTCGGTACTGGTGATGTAGTGGATTCATCAATATCATCAGGATCGAGTTCTGTATCTAAGTTCTCTCGGGCTAGTGCACTCGAAAAGGTATCTTCAGGAATGTGGCAATCGAAGAATCCTAGCCAACTTGTACCACAGTTTGTTTATTCAAAGGGTAACAGTGTGAATCATAATGCAGATGTGGTTAATGAGAAGGGTGATTATGGTATTCCACATGGTAGTCAAGTTGGAGTTGGTTGGGTTCTTGAAGATGGAAATCAGGATGTGAGAAGGGACTTATCAAGTGAAGGAAAGGGAGCATCTCAGATGTACTCTGAAGAGGTTGGGATTGGAGCTAGTAGCATTGAGTTACGGTTGGCATCAGCATTGCCTTCAGAAATATTGCAAGACCCTAAGTCAAAACAGCTTCCAAAATCAGAAACATTGGACATGTCAGATACCGGTTATCGACAGGTATCTTATTTTTGTAATTCCTGGTTTATTGAAGCTTACATTTTTTGACTGTGATGGTCATTATTCCTGTGCCTAAACATAGGGGTACCAGCGACCTATTGAGATTGGACAGATGGAAAAGGAAAATGATTTTTATGGAAGTGTAAATCCTGAAAAGCCTAGGTTAAATAATGCCAAGACTGACATTGAATTTATTGGGAGGCTGGTTGACCGTCCCAAATTGAATTTGAAACCACGCTCACAGCTTCTTGAGCAATCTGGAGGAAACTGGGGGAGAGAGAGGTTTGTAAGCTTGCTTTGGATAGAATTTTTAGTTTACTATGTCTAATTGGACTTCTTAGATTAGATTTGTTAAACGAACTCCTAAATAAATGAATGTTTAATTCTGCCATAATTATTGCATTTAAGCATATAATCCACTAGCTTGACAGTCTTATATAAAATGGTTAGAATTTGGTGAATTTGAGTTAGAAGATACTGCTCACACATCAATGTTGAATATGCAGCATCACCTCTTATTTAAATGTTTTGTATTTTTGTGTTTGGGAAGGGGTACGAGGTGCTATACTTTAAGATATAATTCAGTTAATATTGGTTTACACCTTAGTAATAATCCAATCAGATATGTCTTAAAGAGTTCTATTGCATGCAACAGTCAGACTAAATCAGATATGTCTTAAAGAGTTCTATTACATGCAACAGTCAGACTAAGAGGGAAAAAAGCATGACTTGCTTGCTTTTTGTGTGCTAAAGACTTAGAAGTGGTGGTTATCCTTGTTAATAGTGGATAATTTTGCTTCTAACTAACTTTGGCTATTAGAATGAATAACAAGTGATGTCTTTGTTTGCTGAAACTTGTAGTCCTGTATTTAATTTTTGTTGCTAACTTCCAGTCATTATAGTCCTTTCAACATGTAATATGATTTTCTCTTTGTTTATTAGTTCTTGCTGTTATTTTTTTGCTATGATTGTATGCTGTTCATTAGCTATTCGAAGCTTTTCATGGGAGCCATTACCATGCGTTTTACTAATTGTAGCAATAATGGAACCTGTTGCTGTTTGCTGAACTATATCTAATGTCTTTGGCTGGTGATGCAGGAGTTCTTTATTTGGTGGTGCTCGTCCTCGGGAAGTGGTATGTAATCATCTTATGTATTTTATCATGCCGATTTAGGACTTCTCAGATATTACCTTTGTGTAGACAATTATTATCTTCGACGAAATTATATCCATGCTTCAGATGTCATGCAAGATTGTTCTCTTTGTGAAGCATGTTAGCACTTTATATTTGGACAATGATTCAACACTCCTGATGTCAAGACTTTACATAATTTTTATATTTGCTGGAATTTAGTATTGAAGAAATAAAAACAGAAGGATAGATACGGTAATAATTTATAACGTTTGTACCATAACTGGGAAGCAATTATAATATTTAGAACAAAAGAACTAATATGTCCTTAGAAATTACTTGTGAGGTTTAAGAATCAATCCTAAAAATGTTCTTAGAAATTACTTGTCAGGTTTAAGAATCACTCTTTAAAATGTTCTTATCAATTACTTGTGAGGTTTAAGAATCACTCTTCAAAATGCTCTTATCAATTACTTGTGAGGTTTAAGAATCACTCTTTAAAATGTTCTTATCAATTACTTGTGAGGTTTAAGAATCACTCTTAAAAAGAGTCACACTTCCCAAAGTTAATACTCAGAGTTTCTGAAAAAATTCGGAATGAAAATCTGTAGACTTGCTCAATTAATCTTATTAAGTAATCAACTTTTGTTCTTTAATAGTTATTAGTCCTAAACTAAACAAAAAGTTTTAAAAATAATGATATACTAATTTTAGCTCCTATTGAAGAGACTGACTAATATGTAAAATTAATGGACTATTAAGGATAATAATGACCAAACTATTACAAAAGATAACGGATGAAACACTTTAGCGTGTGAACAATTTAGCTAATCTCCTTGTCCATCATTCATGTTCTCCCCTTTGTTAAAAGAAGAAAAATATAAACCTATTATTTTCCCTTCAATGATGACTTATTTGAATCATTTTGTTTTGATTACTTGCTTGATTGTTAGAACCTATTAGGTTATATAGTCTCTAATTTAATAGTTGTATAACTTAATATTACATTTTTCCATATTTCCTGATAGGTTCTTATGGAAAGAGGCGTGGGTGACATGATGGTCAATAATCCTGAGCAGAGCAATTTACCCGATAGGTAACTTGATTTCTCCTAGTTATATTTTCTTATTAGAGTGATTGTTGTTTCCTTATGACTCTCCTTGGGGCATGCATGATGTGTTATATTAGTTCAGAGTTGATGATTTATCATGTGAAGCTCTCCTTTTTTCACTGTAATTATACTGTTTGCTTATAGTTTATACAAGGAATGGTTTGTGGTGACGTATTTAATTGGACAATCTAAAAATTCAGGTTGCGTTGGAGTGTCCATACAGATTAACATATGTTTTAATAACATTCCAACACTATTAGTTTCTGAAATTGAGGTTGTTTTTGTGCATGAAGGGTCAACTCCTCCAAGAATGAAGTGATATCTCATCACATGGTTCCAACTGCTAGACACAGTCAAAAAGCTGACCGTCCTGCTTCAAGCAGGAGGACTGGGAGGGATTTGGAAATGAGAGATCAACGGGTAGAGCATGAAAAAGCTAATGTAGAGAGGAGGAACTGGCGAAATGATAAATGGAGAAGCAATAAGGATGCCAAAGAACAGCAACCTGAACCTGAAACTTGGCGCAAAACCATTGAAGAACCAAAACCTGCTTCAGCTGATGCTTCAGGTACTCGGCATGGCAAATTAGTCTCTGCCTTGGAGCTAGCACAGGCATTCTCAAAGTCAGTCTCTACTTCAAAGGCTTCTGATGTACAGCGTGGTCAGAGGGCTCCAGACAATCGTAATAATCAAGTGCCCTTTTCGCGCCTGACAGACACCCGCGAGATTCACTCGACACCAACCACAAGGCCTCGAATAAACGGTTACTAGGAAACCATAATGATTTCGTCGTAATGAAAAATTGGAGGACTGTACCGTACCTACTACCTGATCGTCAGTCATTCGTTTAGTTTCATCAATGATGCTGGGCATGGATGATTCATTTGAAGGGACTTTGAGATGATATCCAGGCTTTGAAATGCTTTGGTGTTTTAAAACGGTAACTGATTTGATTGTTGAAGAATAGCAATTAGAGTAACTTGCTACTGGAAGGAAAATTCAAAAGCCCTTTTTTGTTTGTTTTAATCACTTTATATTCTCATAGATCAGGACGGGGGAAACATATTGCTATTACAAGTAAGCTTTTCGCATCATAACGGAATCCATTCATTGGAGCAGACTTGTGTTTGATCTCTATATTGAATTTGCGAGACAGTGTTCATACAAGCACTAGTTGGGATCAAAGTCTGCTCAATATCTTATCTATGTAGGGTTGGCAAGGGGTCGGAATGAAAAAGACATATGGTAGAATCGTAATCATAGAATACGACCCTAATCGAAATGTATACATTTGTCTCATACACTATGGGGATGGTGAGAAGAGATATTTTACATCCTAGAAAGGCTATCTTTACTTCGGCTTGAATTTCTTAATTTTGGTTTAGACTCGGTCCAAGGTTGAATGGGTGCAAAATTTTCGGTTGGAACCTAAATTCGATCGTGTTTGGTCATGCTAAAAAATTAGAAACATGTCTAAAGCAGCCTAAACCTACAAAAGCTTTTTTGGTTAATCAATCAAACTTTTTCAAAACAAGACACATATTATGTCCATGTAAAAGCACCAGAGACAATATAGACAATTATTTTTATTAAGTGGTTTAGATCATCTAATATAATTGCTAGACAAGATGCAATGATAGAAACTAATCATAGTATCACATGGAGGATAGAACTTAAACTTGTCCAAACACATTATATTAGTGGTAATTGCATTTATTCCTTTTGTTCATCTGCAGAAGATCACACAAGTGTATGAAAATTCAATTATATACATCATTTGTATGATTTGGCAGCAGTTTAACTTAGTTGCATAAAATAAGTATATTAAGTAAAGATTGAAGAAAACAAACCAATAGCAAAATTGATTAACTAATCGTTACAGTCGAAACCGCTAATAATTCAAAGCACTTTATTTATGTATAAAAAATTAATTTATAAATCATATTCAATTATGTAGCAATTTTATAAAATAAATGCATAATGGTAAATAAATAAATATATCTTCATGATCAAATATTTTCTACTAAAAACTTTCAGTTGCATGAATAGTCTCTGATGTATTTACGTTCTCCATGTATACATGTTACAATATAAAAAAGAATATATAAGATGATATCATAGATGATTATTAAAAATTTAAAAGTAAAACACTAGTCTACCATGATGTATAGAGTTTATCTTGAACGTTTTTAGTATCTAACCAACTTTGGGTACACAATTATAAATAACACTTCCTTTATGAAATATAGCAAAATGTATATGAATCAAAATGATTGAAATTTATGAAAATTTAAATTCTTAACTTCTATTTCTAAATACATGTAAATTAATAACTTTCCTTCAAATATTAAACACTTATCAATGAACTCTACTAAATCGTTTATAATGCAATTATAATTTCATGTACTCTCCATTTTAAAAAATAACCTACTTTCAAAACTTGGGCTTTCAGGTTAATTAATCATAAACATGATCATTTGCATACTTTATAGTAACAATACTACTATAAGAAATAATAAAAACCAAAATCACATAGATAAAGCCCACCAATTGGATAAAAAATCTACATGAAAAATCATATATTTAAATTCCAAAATAAAAATCATAAACATAAAACCCAATTAAAATTGGTTAAAACAAAGACAAAAAAATACTAATTGAAAGAAAATTAATTAGGGATCTAGTGTTAGGGCTATACCTGATTATGCTATGATTCGAAGAAAAAAGAGAAGTAGAAGCTTAATGAAACACAAAATTTGTGACAACAAGATGATGGGATAATGAGCCTTTGCTACTTTACTAACAATAAGAGGATAAGAGTTATCACACTAAGGCTAGATGGGTTTGCTAGCTAGTGGTTATCGTGTACCTGCTACTTTGCATTTTCTTGTTTTTCATATGAAAAATTAAGTAATTTAATTTTGTAAGAGAAACATAGGATTTAAGCTTGGCTAGGTTATAGAGTTTAAGCCCACCTTGATCTCAAATTGAGATCCAATCAAATTAGGCGAAGCTTATTGACTTTAACTTAGGCTGGCTGAGGCATTTTTTTCCATACCCATCAATATATACACATTCATATTTTATGCTTCCTTGATTAGTTGTTAATAATTTCACTACCATCTTTCTTCCTAAAGAATTGGAGAGGGCATATCCTTATTCCATCTCCCTACTAATGAATTCAAGCTGTGTATTAACTAAGCAGTTCTTATTAAACTGTGCGTTGATAAAAATAAACTTATCTAGGAGTAACATAATAACAAATATCTTAGGAGGAATCTAGATATGTATATGGTTAACAGAGATTGGATGCTTTCCTTTCCTAATGCATATGAAATATTCATTAATCAACTATTATCAGACTAAAAGCTAAATCTTGGTTTAAAAGAATAATAATATTTATAGAAAGAACATTCCTTAAGATTCCATAATTATCTTTTTGATTATGTAAAGTTCAAAGAATTCTAATCTAAAGTCATGTAATCCTCATATAAGGCCACTTGTTCTATACATGTGTTATGATAATCAAAGCCATTAAAATTGAGATGAAGAAATCAAATAGATCAAAAATAGATGAAAATTAGTTTGTTTCAAGTAAAACTAGGGAAGAACTCAATAATATAACTTCCTTTAAAACTTTCCCTTAAACACTAGCTTAGGATGTAGAGATAAGAATAGCTTGACTGCATACATGAAAGCACTCAAGAATCACCATTCTCTATTAAAGAAGAAATTTATATTAACTTAGCTTAAAAAGATAAACATAAATACCAAATTATTCCATAATGCAATCATCTAAAAGTGGAATATGGAAAAAGTGCTTCAAAGTTGAAGAAGCCTTATCCCCAATAAAGCATAATGCACTATTGGTTTTTATGCTTTTTATTTCCCAAACACTCAATAAGAAATATAGTGACTAATGCAATCTTATAAATTTTCTCCAATGATAAAATGTTGAAATAAGTCAATAAGACCTATATAAGTCTCATTCTTAAATTTCGTAATTTTATAACCTTTGGGGACTTTCTTCTATTTTCTCATTGCATCAACATCTAAAAAATAATATCTAAAATATTGGCAAAAAGATTGGCACTAACTTGCTCCTCTATAACCAACTAATCTTAGGCAACCAACATTAGAAGGTAAATCCATCAATAGCAACATTATACTAACTCAAGAACTACTTAAAAGTTACCATAAAAGTTCTGTAGATACCGATTGTATGCTTAAAACTGATTTTAAAAATGCATACGAATAAGTTGATTAGAGGTTCCTTACCATTTCACTAGCCTCATTTAGATTTCACCTTAACTTCATCACCTGTCTCACTTAATGTTACATCACACCTTTTTATCCAATTCTAATTAAAGGTGAGCCTTCTCCCATCTTCTAAGGTGCCAAAGGTCTCCTCCAAAGCGATCATCTCTTCTTGTAACTCCTTATCTAATTCACTGTGTGTATTAGATCACCCATCTGTGAAGATTATAGGGAAAAAATGAAAACTTTCTTATGGGCTAGTGATAAACACAACTTAACCAAGGATAAAGTGATTTGGAATGAGGTCTATAAACTCAAAATAGAAGGTGGCCTTGGTTTTAAATATATTAATGTAATGAATAAAGTGAAGTTATGTAAGAACATTTAGAGATTATTTGTAAATGACAAAGCCTTTTAGATAAAATGGATTCATAGTGATTTTTTTCAATGGAAGAAGCTTTTGAGGGTGAAACCTAATGTGAATAGTTCCTGAACTTTAAGGCAAATCCTAAACCAAAGAAAAAAAAGAGAGGAACATAATAAAATTTATTATTAGTAAGAGAAATCAAGCTTTCTGACATACCCCTTTCCTATAATGACTAGGTGACCTGCTCCACGGTGGCTCTCTAGTCGATATCCGAGTATGCTGAAAAGTTCACTTGAAGATAAGCAGATTGCCCCTGTCAAGGAAAAGCTTCAATTCACAATAAGAAATGTAAACAGTGGAGTTTTGTTTTTAGTTTATTAAAAATTTCAGCAGCATAACGATTATATTTTGATATCCCAAAACTTTTAAAGTCCCTGTAAAAGTTCAAAACACTTATATTATCATATCAATTTCTTAACTCCAAATTGTGGACTTCAAATCCACTCATATACAGTATCAAATAGTTATATCAATAAACTTTCAAAAGCTAAAAGAAAGGAGAGAGAGAGAGTCAAAAATGCAAGAACACCTTCTTACACCTTGTCAATTTCGGTTATGCTAGAAAGGAAGTGAAGTGCATCCAATGCATCACTTCTTTCTTTAATCAAACATAAAGAAGCCATTAAATGAGTCTCTTCTCATTTGTTTTAAGATGGCTATATGAAAAAGACCAATAACCTAAAATGACTCAATTTTCGGTTTTTGTGATGAAAGAAGGAAGATGAACAAATGCACCTCTTTTTTCCTTAATCAAATGAATGCTAAAAGGTTACATTACACACCATCATTAAAAGACATTCATTAAACCATTTAATGGCAAGATCATTACTCCATTGAATGATGATAAAGTATAATAAAAACCATCTTAATTTAGCAATTCAATGCTAAATATGCAGCTGCACATTTAGCCATTAAAAACTGAAATTCCCTTTCATTTCTTTAAAAAATTTGTTTTAATATAA
>JANZXV010000009.1:1888224-1898849 GCA_027576455.1 Erythroxylum roigii
TTAGTTTTTATATAATTAAATATCAAAAATTTAAATTCTTATAAAAATATTAAACGAAATATTATGATAAATATAATATTTATACTTTTATATCCTTATAATTCATTTTATAAATACTATTACGGTGATGACGAAAAAGACACGGAATTTCAGCTTATGAGTATCACGGGAAAATAGCAGGTGGAGTAGTTGAGGAATGACAAGAGTAAGTGAGTGGTCTTTCATTCTACTTGCGGGGAAGGGAAAGATGGGACCTTTATTTTTTAAGCTTGTACGGCCGAGACAACTGGACAGTGCAGTGAAACAGCTGGATGGATAAACGTGGAAGGAAGGGATTGGCCAGTATCGGAACACATACCCTCTTTCTGAGTAAGGACATGTCCTTGTGTGGTGCTTCCTAATAAGTGCCCTTTACAAAGTGGGCATCACCAGCTTTAAGACAGCTAAGTGGGGCAACAGTAACAACGGCTACATTTTTTAATTTTCTGTGCACAAATCCTACGTGGCAGATGATGTGGCCTGATAAGGTGATTACGTGGATATGAAGACATTAAATGAAATCGAGGCTCCTTGGTCCTTTCCTTTCTACTCTTGTGGAGGAAGCCAAGCAACACTTGGCTATAAAACGCCCCATCCTTCTTAGTTTCACTCATCTCTGCGAAGCATTTCAGAGTAGACCCTCTACTCTCTCCTTGATCTCTTTCTTTTTCTCTGCCTCTGTCTCTGTCTGGTTCTAGTATATATCTACAATGTCTGCCCTTGTGGGATTGTTTGTGGGTCTTTCTTTGGTGGGTTTGGTTAGCTCAGCCAAGTTTGATGAGCTTTTCCAGCCTAGTTGGGCTATGGATCATTTCACATATGAAGGAGAGCTCCTCAGGCTCAAGCTTGATAACTATTCCGGTAAAGAAACACATATGGAGTTTGAAACTTTACCCTGGCCCCTCTCCACTTCGTAGCTTTTGCATGTACTATGCATCTTCAGTTGGTTACTTTGGATTGTTATGACATAGCTGAAATGCAGCATTGGAGAAATGTTCATACAGCGTAGAGTAGAGTATACGATGGTGTTGCTATTTTGTAGTCTCATGTTGGCTGATTGTTCTTTTATTTTTATTTTTAATTCAGGAGCTGGATTTCAATCTAAAAGCAAGTATTTGTTTGGGAAAGTCACTGTTCAAATTAAGCTCGTTGAGGGTGATTCTGCTGGGACTGTCACTGCTTTCTATGTAAGTGCATATCTTGAGATATCTTGTTTTGTATTATTGAGGTAATAAATGATTACAGCTTAGCTGGATATATTGATGACATGGGTCCCCGTTCATCATGGCTATGCTAGTGTACTGTTGCTGATACTAACCTGACCTTTTTCAATCTGTGGATCAAAATACGATAGGAACCAGCATGGGTTGTGATGCATGTCACAATCTTGATGTTGAATGACAAACTCCTTTCTGATTTTACTTTTCGATAACGATGTTTATGTGATTTTATTTGGTTTATACAGATGTCATCAGATGGCCCAACCCACAATGAATTCGACTTCGAGTTCTTGGGTAACACTACGGGTGAACCATACTTGGTGCAAACCAATGTGTATGTTAATGGTGTAGGCAACAGAGAACAAAGATTGAACCTGTGGTTTGATCCCACCAAGGACTTCCACTCCTATTCCTTTCTTTGGAACCAGCGCCAAGTTGTGTAAGCGTCATCGCCACTAGCTTTTCTTTATGTGCGTAAAATACATTTTCACATCATCTCCAACTTTGTCGGATACACACACATACGGGTTGTGTTTGAACACGATTCTAAATGCTCAACCTTATCGCCTTCGTATGTATGGTCCTGGTCCTAGTCCCTAAGTTACCCTGGTACCCAGAATAAAGGAAGGTGGACATTGGATGATGCGATACGGTCCCAGGCAAATTCTTATAGAGATGCCGACAAATTTGTAGCATGATGGTAATTTGGCGTATAGCTGTCCGTACAAAGACAAGCGTCAAACGTTGCTTATATAGTAGCTTTACAATGTTTCCCACTTTTCTGTGGCGTCTGTTAGTTTGTGCAATGAAAATTAACTATGGTAGATGATTTGGCTTTAGGATTATTTGTATCGTGAAACTGAAAATGAGTTGGTTTTCTGTTCAGCTTTTTGGTGGATGAGACCCCGGTTAGATTGCACACAAACATGGAAAACAAAGGAATTCCTTATCCAAAGGACCAACCAATGGGAGTTTACAGCTCAATATGGAACGCAGACGACTGGGCCACACAAGGTGGTCGTGTCAAAACAGACTGGAGTCACGCACCCTTTGTTGCGTCGTACAAGGGTTTTGAGATCGCAGCTTGCGAGGTCCCAGCATCAGTTACATCAGCTGATAGCGCTAAGAAGTGCAGCAGCAATGGTGAGAAGAGGTACTGGTGGGATGAGCCCACTTTGTCTGAGCTCAGCTTGCACCAGAGCCATCAACTCATGTGGGTTAAGGCTAACCACATGGTCTACGACTACTGCACCGATACAGCTCGGTTCCCAGTCACTCCTGTTGAGTGTCTGCACCACCACCACTAGTCATGGCAGCAGATCCATGATTCTGGGCCAACTGGGTTCTTGTGTTTAGTGTTCTTGTAAAAATGTCAGAATGAGAGTTATATAAAACATGTACTTCATGTTTCATTTTGTTGATCTTACTCTCATACAAATTAAATTGACGAACACTGAACTTTTGCCCTTTATAAATATTTTAAGTTATTTTCCCGTCACGGCTACACCTGAAGCTCCCATAACTGCAACATTAATTCGTCAAGCTTGTTTTCGAAAAGATTCAAACAATACAGCAGCAACACTTGACAAACCAAAACCATCCGTGCTCAAAAATCTCAAATCCCAGGGAGATAAAAGCTCAGACAAACAAGAACATGAAGTCATGCTCTTGGTGGGCGGCCTTTGAAGAGTTGCAGTAAGTTGAAAAACTCCTCCTGGGCTAGGGTACACCATGCTTTTGCCATTGACATGTCATCAGCTAGTGTTTCTGGACTGATATTGAAGGACGGGACTTGGTTCTTACCTTTTGGAGCATCCCCATGAACATTCAGAGCAACACGAGAGATAGATCACAAGAGAATGTTCTGGTTGTCAATACCTCTACTAAATGACAAATGTATGGCCCTCAAAGCCATATGCCATCTTTCACAAGTGTGGGAAGACATGTCGGACAATAAAATAAATCATGTGATATATGAGCGTGGGAAGATGTCGGACAATAAATCATGTGATACATCCGTGAAAAGTTAATTTTAATTTCGTTAACATGACAATTTTAGAATTTTTATTAAATAATAATATTAATTAATTAATAAAAATAAACATTAATTAATATAATGTTTGTAGTCTATTAACTCATCTTTATTTTTTAAAATTTATGAAAAAAAGATCCATTGATTTGGGATAATTTATGCTCTGATGGATGTGAATAACAGATTTTATATCTTAAGTTATTTGATCACTATGTTTTGTTTTGTCCTTTTCATTTTCAAACTAGAGAAGGAAAGAAATATTATTTTGTTTTGTCTTACGTTATTGCTTGCTCATGTCTCCGGTTCTGCTTCAAACTTTCACTTGTTATGCCTATTTAGTATAGCTTGTGTTGGGTATTAGGTTTACGAGTGATGACTTTTATTTTTGATAATAGAGTAAGTGTTAGTCTTTCAATGAGTTTTGAGTCTAGGAGGAGAGAAGACATTGACAGATTGAGAATATGCTCTTGGAACATCGAAACCCTTAAAAGAAAGACCTTGAAGCTAGTGGAGATTTTAAACAAATATAAGATTCGTATAATGTGCATCCAAGTGACAAAGTTGATGAGAGCTAAAGCAAAAGAGATTAATGAGATCAAACTTTAGTATTCAGGGTGTTTGAGGCAACAAAGTGGTGTAGGTTTCTTAAATATCAAGGAACTCATATTTTAAAGCCCCAACATATACCTTGGAAGTATTATAACATATCTAGGGCATATTAAGAAGTGAACATAATAAATTGAGTGCATCTAAGTATAGTAATGTAAAAGATAAGGGTAAATGGATAATTTGTTTGCGTCGGCATGGACATACATACTTAGACATGAAATATGTATAGAAAATTTTGATATGTTTGTTTGGATTTATAAATGTGATGTGAGAAGAATTGATAAAAGAAGTATTTCATAAGCAAATGAAATGTTTTTGGTTAAATTGGATGTAATTTTGTATTGCTCTTGCATGATAAGATTGAAGTTAGTTGAGTTGGGATGTGTACCTCGATGAATGCATAAGTTTCACTGAATAAATTTCTGTAATTTGGCCATATCTTGGCCTATAGACCTCCAAATTGAATAATTTCAATTTGAGATTAAACTAAAGACATAGGTCTAAAACTTTAATGAATCGGATTTTGGTTCCTTTATAAAAGTTTTAGACTTATGTCTCTAGTTTAATCTCAAATTGAAATTAAACTGTTCCTTCATATGTATATTAAGGAACAAGTAGTGGTATGAATGGGGAGAGTGTCTATCAGGACTGTGATATTGTTTTCGTTTTCGATTTTTACCGAATGTTATCTGAACCTTTATGAATGTGTATGAAAAATTTCAAACACCTAGAATAAATGAAGTAGGACTTACCATATGTAAATTGATTAATTGAATATTGGAATTTAAGATTGTGTATAGTGCACTCCAAAGAAAATTTACATGTACATAAATGATTTGTATGCATATTCATTACTAATATGTGTATAGTATGATTATACAAGTGTGATCTTGACACCCTTCTAATGGTGATAAGTTATGACTTGCATGTATGAACACATATACAAATTTTATGACTTGAAATGTGTATCATATAACTTGTCAATATATGAATTGTAAAATAGGCAAATTGTTAAAGGAAATGTTACAGTTTCTGCTCTATTATCTTGATGGTGGATAAATAGGAATGCCTATAGGGTTACAGTGTAGTTGCTATAGTTTGACACCACCGGTGTTCATAGTTTGATACCTTCAGGTATCCACAGTTTGATAACTTCAGGTATCCACAGGTCGATACCTTCGGATATCCACAGTTTGATATCTTTGGATATCCACAGCATCTGTTATCCACACCCACAAAAATTGGGCAAGCTTAACACAAAAAGAAACTTAACAGTCATAAATAAGAAATACAGCATGACAATATGAATAATTGGTATTGATGAGCATTTGTATTGATTGTAATGATGAATTGTAATGATGTGTAATTATATTGATAATTTGTATCAATGAGGGTTGAATATCAATATTTGGTTTATAAATGTGTGTTTTCTGTATATGGATAATATGTTGAAGCATATTTGCATGATGTACTTTGCTTAAGTATGATATCATTGTTTACATGAGCATTGAATATCATTATTTGGATCATGAATGTGAATTTATGGTATATGAGTTGTGATATTTCTAAACGTGCGTGCTTGGCGGATGACTGCTGTGAGTAGTCATCTAAACTAAGTATTTTTCCAGTAAGCTTTCAAGCTTAGCACGGGTGTTAATTCGTGTAGGTCCAAGTCATAAGAGTGAGGTACAAGGAACATCTACAAGGAACAAGGCCAACAGATAGAAAAAAAGTACTTTTGAAATGTGTTTTTAGTTAAAGATGATTGTACATATAATGAAGAAAGAAAATTGTATGTTTTCTTTTAGATTACCATGTAAATGTAAAGATGTATTATTACTGTTAAATGATAATGTTAAGCATTGGAGAGTTTTGTAATATGTATATGTATAGCATTAAATAGAATTGTATACCTTGAATGCTTGTACATAAATTTGGTTTCTATGTGTGTGGATGGTTGTAGGTTCTGTTTAGGGGGTGTTACACACACATCATGTTATGTGGGATAAAGAGGACTAATAATAGGATTTTGTCCTTAAAAATTATGGTGAAAGATGTTGTTTTCAATGTGGTGTGTGCTTATGCACCTTAAGTAGGGTTGGATGAACAACTTAAGCGCTAATTTTGGGAAGAATTATGTAAGGTGTTTCAATGAATTCTCTATGACGAGAAAGTTATTCTAAGAAGAGAATTTAATTCTCAATATCATTTGTAGATAGAAGGGAAAATTAACATGATTATCCCACAAGAGGAAGATGAGCCAACTAATGTATATGTGGTTCTTAATGGTCTTACTAAAGAAGAGAGGATGAAAGAAATTAAAGAAGAAGTGACTTATTTAAGCTCAAATCAAGTATAAGACTTGGTTGATCTCCCTAATGGATTAAAGCTAATGGACTAAAGTTATAGCATTTTCAATAGCAGTACAAGAAGTAATGGCTTAGACAATTCTTGGTTAGTTTAGAGGTCACTCAAAGGGAGACTGATCTAGTAGTTAAGCAATAATCACTTATACAAAGGACCCTAAATTTTATTGTAAAACTAAGCATATATATACCAAGTATAATTATATGAAAGATATAATTGCACGAGGATAAGTGAACATGAAATATATATCTACACAAGATATAGTGGCATACCCAATGACAAAACTAATTTCCTAAGATACTTATATTGGGCATGTGAAATCACTAGGATTAGGTAGATATTGAAATGTAATCAATTAATATTTCTCCATGTTTATTAATTCAATGTTTCTCATATATAAATACACATATAAGTTGACGTTATTTATTAAGTAACAAAAATTACTTAATACTTTATTTTGAAATATGTTTACTTTTTATGACATTTTTTTATATGAATCAAAAGTGTGCTGGACACATAGAAATGAGAATGTTGATTGGAAATAGAAAAGGAAGTTTTAGTTTGACAACTAGAATAATCTTGCTCTTCTTCACCTACTTCTTGAATTTAACGTCCTGAAACATATAATACCAATACTAGATAAGGTCAAAGACATCACATTAGGAAATGAATGGTACTGTAACCATAAGCGATTCTCAACATTATGGATTTTATACCGACTTATAATTCTAACCCCAATATTTATGACACCATCATCTAGATAAGGCATAGCTCAAGGTGTTTCATAAACAGGTCATACTTGAAGAGGCTCGTCAAATTACTACTTGGCTTTTATAGTAAAATACTCAAGTTTGATACTTAGGTACTGAATGTAGGCTTCATTATAAGCCGAACCAATATAAATATATTGTGTCATTTTCTCCCTCTTCCTAACTTTTAAATTTATGCATTATAAGTTTGTATTTTCAAGAGGCTCCTTCAGTTTTACAACAAGCTCCTTCTGTTTTTATATCGCAAGAGGTTTCTTTCAAAATTCAACAAGCTCCTATCGAATAACAGGCTCCTATTGTTTTGAATATTAACATGCTCCTTTGGATTAATTAGCTCCTTTTTATTTGAACGTTAACATGCTCCTCTCTTTTTCAACTTTAACAGCATCCTTCAGAAGTTTATAGGACCCTTTTATTTATAAATTTATCTTGTTCAAGCAGGATCTTATCAATTTGAAAGTAACTTAAATTTCTTTTTACACACAATTCACCCCCTCTTGCATGTGTTTGCCTTATCATTTGTTATCAGATCTTGGTTTCAAATTTATTGTGTTTTACATCATATGATAGATCATGGCAAACAACTTGAGAAGCCTTGAAAGACAATTCGTCTCAAAGCCTCCTTATTTCAATGGAAAGAACTATTCCTATTGGAAAGAGAGAATGGCCATTTATCTTCAATCTATAGATATCAAAATCTGGCAAGCTATCAAAGTTAGAGCCGCGCCTCCTGCTACTAGCAACATAGAAGTGTGGATTGATGTCGATAGAAGAAATGCACAGCTAAATGCCAAAGCAAGACATCATTTTAACTGTGCACTGCCTCCAGAAGAGTATGAAAAGATATCCTACTATTCTACAGCAAAGAAAATATGAGACAAACTTCAAGTCACCTTGAAGGAACGAATGAGGTAAAGAAATATAGAATAAGTCTTTTAGTGCATCAATACCAGACTATTTGCATAAAATAGAGACAAACAATATATGAATTCTTCGGACATTTCAACAACGTCATCATTGCTTTGAAGAACTTAGGCAAGATATATCCTAATGATGAACTCGTAACAGAGATTCTAAAATCATTACTAAAAGAATGGAGACCAAAGGTAATAGCTCTGGACATTACAAAAGATCTCAATACTAGCTCACTCAACTAGCTAAGACGAAACTTGATGATCCATGAAGCAGAGCTTAAACGAGATGAAGGATCCTCATACAAAAGAGGAATGACACTAAAAGTAACTGATGAATCAATCGGTGATTAAAGAGGCAATGAGTTGCAGATAGATGGAGATGACGAATTTATTTCATGGTCAGGAAATATGTCTACTTTTACAAAAAGAAACTCATGAAGAAAAGAGAAGGGAACAGAAAAATCGGAAGCAACAACTCCCAACCAAAAGGCAGTAGTAACAATAACAATACACAAAACAATCAAATTATATAATATCACTGCAAGAAGCTTGGACACATAAGACTAGAATGTCCCCTTCTTCAAAAGGACAAAACATAAAATAGAAATCCCAGGAAGCAAGCGATGACTACAACCTGGTTAGATGAAGATTTTAAAAAATTCGAAGAAGAAGTCATCAACGTTTGCTTCATTAGACGATGAGGTATATTATTTTGACATTGATATTGAAGTTGATGAATTGAGAAATGTATAGCATAAATTGTATGACCAGTACAAAAAATTGACAGTGAAGTACTTTAAAGAAGTTGAGAACTCCAAGAACAATGAAGCGTCTTTAAAAAAGTAAGATTAAATCATTATAATCCGTGAATGAAAATTTGACAACCAAGAATATGTCTTTTGAGGATGATTACAAGCAAAAGGTTTATGGAAAGGAAGTTATAGAAGAAAGATTAGCCAAGTTGGGAAATAATTTGCTTTAGAATGATTTTGATAAAGTGAGATAGCTAGAAGAAAAGGTTGTCTCCCTAGAACTTGAGAAAGAGAAATGTGCAGGAAAGATCTTGTCTCTAGAAAAGATCTTGCAAAGTTCATTGATGGAAGGAACAACCTTGATGCACTACTTGGTAGTGGTAATGCATTTTTGATAAAGCTAGAATAGGTTACAATGAAAATAATAATGTTAGGCCATACAAGAACTTCTTTATTAAATCCAACAGTAGCTATAGTCAACACAACAAGAACATGATACATGGTAGAAATTACAACAATTCCCATTCATCTGTTTTATGCTTCTACTATGGTAGACATGGTCATATTAGTCATTCTTGTCAATTTCATAAAATGGAGAAATTATCCCAAATGCATGTTTAGAGATCGAAAGGTCAAGCTATTAACCTGAAAGGGCCCACAAAAATGTGGGTACCTAAAATAAGATAATACTTTATGCAGATATGCTTCAAAATAGAGACAAAAGAAAATCAATGGATTGTTGATATTTGGCTATTCCAGACACATGACAGGTGAAATATCACATTTTAATTACATTGAAAGAAAAGATAGAGGTAATGTTGTCATTGTCGACAAAACAAGGCAAAAGTCACCAAAGTTGGTAAAATTGGTAACTTAAAGTCACCAAAATTGTTAAAATTGGTAACTTTAACTCTGCCTCTATTTATAATGTTTTTTATGTTGATGGATTGAAATATAACTTACTGAGCGTAAGTCAATTATATGATAAAGGTTATAGAGTGACTTTCTATACATCACATTGTGAAATTATTAATAATCTTAACGACAATATTGTGTTTGTTGGTCCTAGAAATCACAACGTATACTATGCTCAACTGGAAGATATGTCTTCACAAAATGTTAAATGTTTTGTTTCTATAGAAAAGGATTCATTTTTCTGGCATAGAAGATTTGGATATGCTAGCATGAGCATCTTTTCAAAATTGTCCAAAAATGAGCTAGTAAGAGGACTACCTAATCTGAAGTTTGAGAATACTAACGTTTGCGAAGCTTGTTTAAAAAGAAAAAAAATCAGACGCAGCTTCTCTCCTAAAAATATTATGTCTACTAATCAACTGCTTGAACTTGTGCATATGGATTTATTTATTCCTAATAGGACTCAAAACTTTAATGGTAAAGATTACGACTTTGTTATAGTAGATGATTATTCTAGATTTACATGGGTTTATTTTTATATCAAATAAGGATGATACTTTTGAAGTCGTTGAGAAGTTTTGCAAAAAAATTCAAACTGCAAAAGGATGTTGCATCACATCTATTCAGAGCGATCATAGAGGAGAATTTGACAACATAAAATTTGTAAAGTTCTGTGATGAAAATGGTATAACTCACAATTTTCGTACCGAATGACTCCTCAACAAACTGGAGTTATTGAAAGAAAGAACAAGATTTTTGTTGATATGGCCAGAACAATGCTATGCGAAAGTGGTATATCTCATGGTTACTAGGCAAAAGCTATCAACTACCTATTACATATTTAACAGGTGCCTTATAAGATCTATTCTAAAAAGACCTCTTATGAGTTGTGGATGTAGGAAAATCCCGGTGCAAGTATCACATACTCGTGGTGCGGAAAACAAAAATTTTTTGTTCCGGGACGTTCCCGAAAGCCAGGATCCATGTGTATGTATAAACAGTCAAAC
>JANZXV010000009.1:1929685-1964534 GCA_027576455.1 Erythroxylum roigii
TGCATTCCAGTAAATAATAATACAGTAGACCGATAATAAGTGGATACACAATGTAAGAGATCGATCCATAATTAAACGTTACTAAATGGAAATTTTCATTTGAATTTTTGAAGTGTTTATTTTTGTTTTCTAAAATTTTCTTTTTTTAAAATTTAGTTCATAAAAATCAATGTAATTAGATTGTATAAAACATGTCCATGTCCATTTTATTCTGAGCCAAAAAAAATGTCCAGTTCATAACATTTTATTATAATGTGTATTTGTAAATCTATATGATTCGATTATAAACAAAAGCACGCTAACATCTTATTATATTCTATCTCCTTTATGAAATAAATTGTATAAGAAATCTACCATATGAACTCTCAAGTTGAAAAAAGTTGCATACAGTGCACTACAATTATAAAAAATATTTAATTAATTTTAAACTATAATTTTTTGATTAAAATTTGACCATATGATTTTTTAAATAGAAAAACAAAGTAATAATCTCTTTATTGAAATTATTTCACCTATTATTAAAAAAGATTTAAATTTTATTATATTATACAATTTTATAAATTTTAAATGCCACCCAAAAAATAAAGTATTTTTAAAAATAAAATAAAAGATAAAGTTTCATACTCTCAACAGGAAAATTATTTGCAAGTAGCCAAAAAATCCAATAACGTCGATCTGTATCTGCAACATTGAGAAAATTAAACAAAAGTGACAACTAAAATAATGTCATGGAATGTGAACAAATCAACCGGAAGAAGTGGCATGTATCAGTAATTGCTCTTAGTTTAATGTATTATGATTGAAGTCCTATTTTCATTTTTTAGATCACGAGAAGGAAACATATTCAATGAACAAAGAGTGACCCAAAACATCCAAAAGACATTTACTGTTACAGCCGAAGTAACACAAATACTTACCATCATCCTCCCATGCATGAGACTGATATTCTCCTACGTTTTAGTGATATGAGTAAAGATTAATTAGCATAAGCAGAACCAAATATATACACTTTTTTTTTAAAATACCATATATGTATAGATCACCACTTCCATGCATGCTAAGCCTCGTGCATAAGAAGCTGTAAGTTCACGATTTATTATTATGTTAATATACTTGTGTTAAAAAATTGTATGAATGATTGATGTAGTGTTCAAACTAAATTTCATTTATTAGTTTGATAAAAACTAAGGTTTGATTGTTAATTAAAAACATGTATTAATTATTAAATAATTTATTGTTGTGTATCTTATGGTAATTAGTACATATTATATTTGACAAAATATTTGTACTAAATACATATTTATATTGAGATATACTCTTAAATTTTAGTTAATACTATCTGTATCAGATATTACAAAAATAGATCTTAAAATAATAAAAATACTAAATTTGAAATATAAATTCAAAAAATTTGAAAGAAATGTGAAATTTTAAAAATTATTTTTATTTAAAATTTATTAAAATAAAACATTATTATATTAGTCTTAATAAATTTAGATATATAAAAATTAAAAATATTATTTTAAATATTTTAAAAGAATTACGAAAAGGTGACCTTGGTGATGGAGCTCAGAAAACCTTGGTGACCTGAACGAGCAAAATATAAGATTTAATACATCAATTATAATTATTCAAAATAGGTACATTTTTTAGTTTTAAGGCTTCAATTATAATTATTCAATATAGAGAACTAATTTGAAATGGGATTATAATTACAGATTAATATACATGATCTTATTATGTTTGAATTAACATAATGTCAATCCAAATTAATGAGATAAAATAAAGGAAAGAGTGAAAACTAATATAAGAATTAAGTTACATTAGATTTAATGTAAACTTAACTTTTTATTCACTTTTAGAATTTAAAATAAAAAAAAGAGTGAAAGCAGAGTAGAGAATTAACATACCTGTCATAGGAGTATGAAAATGAAATATTTGACGATGTCCTTCAAAGTTGCAACTTGCAACGATTATAAATGTTGTTATTCTAGCAGCAAAAAACATAAAAAGAGAGGTAGAAGCCAAATAGCAGAGAATCATGGATATCCCTATAAGTTAAGTTGTTTCTATAAGTTGGAAAACTCTTGCCATGTGATACCGTCCGAAGCGTCGTCATCTCTATACGGCACGAATCCTCCAAATCTGGGACGCTAACACTATCGTAATCAACAATTACATAAGAATATTCACCATTTAAGGAGTAAGAGGAAGAATAATTATAATGCGTTCCATTAACGTAAGATGAACTATCTACATATTGCACAGGATAATAATCATCCAATAGAGCGCTCTTGTGATATTTAACATACTGTGCCACTGGATTTACACATCACACAAAAACCAAGTCCTCAGTATCTTCATGAAACAATTCAAACACATCTGTAGAGTTAATTCGATGCTGTGTTAGAGGATTGCGAGGAAGTGATAAGCAATTATCCTTTTGGACACAAGAGTCCACAATTCGAATGAAGAAATCTGTGTAATTTTACAGAAGAAGACAAGTACAGCACCTTATCTTATTTTCTTGGCCAAGTCCTCATGAGATGAGTCACAAAAGTCTTTTCTTATCCAACAGGTTCGATCCCTCTACGGGCCAAGCTTAAGTTCTCCATTTGTAATCGTTCTCTCTTTCTTTTACATAACATTACGGATACGGATACATCTGTTATCCGTTAACTTGTATAATTTAAAAACGACAATGCCAATGAGCGTATGGTTTAGATAGAGCGTGGGCACAACTTGAAAGCCGTATTTTTGTGATTCGCAACAATTTAAAGAATAAATACTATCCTTTGAAGGCTATTGAATCAGCTACAAGGAGACTAGTGAGAGATAAGCTTCCCCGTCTAAAACACATTGAATTGCCTCTACCGGAGTATGGGCAAGCTTAATTCACATCCAGCTACCACCAAGACGATTACAGCTTCCCCAATACATGCCGCCTCTGACTTGGCTGCTCAGGTGCAATACGTCCTCGACAGCTTCCCCGTTTTCGTCCTCTTGATTCGGCTACTGCCAGCGATGCTTGCTTGGGTAGTGGCTGGAAATGTTTTTCAGACGCCGCTATTTTTGAACAAGCCAAGTCTATAGGGTCAGGTGCGGTTACATGTACATCTGACGAATCATTTGTTCACGCTTTTACTTCTTCTCGCCCGGGGTTTTACTCCCCCAGGGTGGCCGAGGCTTTAGCCTTGAGACTTGCTTTGGAACAGGTCAGCGCCCGATGTCCCGGCCCCGGCATCGTGCACATAGACGCTCAAGGAGTAGTGTCTTCGCTTCGCAATGACAACTCCGATTGGTCTGAGTATAGGTCGATTATTTACGATTGCAAGTTGCTTCTAGCACAACGGCAAGATATTCAAGTAGTGTGGTTAAGTCGACAGTCCAATGTCTTAGCCCATAGATTAGCTCGTATTTCGCTTTCCTTTTCGGATTTTGTGTTTACGGTTTCTCCTCCTTCTTGTATTGCGGACTCGTTTTGAATTATTATAAGTGTTGTTTGCCCCTTAAAAAAAAACTGATTAAGAAAACAAACTAATTATAAGCATTATAAATTGAATTATGTAAGTAAACAAAATATATTAGTTTATAGTTGAATTATGAGATTACATAATGTAAATTATAAACTTATAGTTGTGAGTTGTGGTTAAAGTTGCATATGTTATAGTTGTAAAAGTATGTCTTTAGATTATGGTTGAATGATGTAATCATATAAAAAGAGTAATATATATAATTTGTATACATGTATTATGTAATTATATATGTTGATTACTTGAATTGTTGGCTTTTAACTTATGATTGAATTGTGTTGGATGAAATTGAATTTTGTATGATGTAATTATACAAAATGAGTTATAATATATGAGATGTCTATGTGTATTGTGTAATTGTGTTAGTTTGGACTTTTGAGTTAAACAATACATATATTATGATAGTAGTTGATAATGAAATTATGTGTTCTTTATTTTGATATATGTCTTCATTTATTTTTATAGATAAATGGAAGGAAATTTAAGTACTCTTGATAATTCAACCGTTTCAGGGAGATACAATAATCCAACTTGGGCTCATGCTGCATTGGTCCTCATGATGAAGAACCATACTATTCGCTTGTTTTGTAACAAGCATTTGAAAGGTGGAGAAATCACCAGATTAAAGAAGCATTTATCTAAGGTTAAAGGAGATGTGGAACCTTGTAAAAAAAGTTAGTCTTAATGTGAAATGATAAATGAAGACTTTGATTAGAGTATCAACACAAGAAAGATATAAGGGAGAGATTAAATTATGAAATTGGTAGTGGAAGTTCATTTGTTGGTGTTCAAGATAATAGTGGAAATGTTGCAGGTGGTAGTGTTCCTACCCAGCAAGAAGTGAATGTTGCATCTGGACCTGATGTTAGGAAATGAAGAAGGCACCACAACTCCTGGAGCTCAGCCTTCAATTCATAGTGTCTTGCAACCAAGAGAAGTGGCTCACAATATAGATATGACAATGGTTAGATGGTGGTATGATTCAAGTATAGCATTCAATGCATCCCAATCTTATTATTATCAGGCTATGGTGGATGTTATAGCCTCTTACAGTCCACAATACAAAGCTCATTTTATTGATGATTACAAAGGTAAACTTTTGAGTAGCTCTATTTATGAAATTAAAAATTATTTAGAAGAAAGAAGAATGACTTCAAGTTACTTATGAGTGTTCAATTATGTGTGATGGAATTGGAGGTTGGGAAAGGAATTGAAACATATTTTAATTCATTCATTCCAAGAAAAGAATAGAATGGAGCACAAAATATTGAATGACTTAGTTTTTGTTTGATACAATTTAAAGCTTCGGGAAAGGTATGTTATTATTAAGTTGATGTACTCTCTTATATTTTTTTAATAATTTAATTTTATTGTTTACTAAAACTCTTAATAGAACAAGTAGTTTAGTAGATCCAATTTATATTGATTATATCGATCTTTTAGAGGATTAAGTTTTTGAAGAATCGAGTTTGATAGATGAGAGTGACTTGGAAGATAATCTTATATGTGAAAGCATTGAAATGCCATTTAGTGCAATAAATTTGAATGATGGTGATAATGATGAGAATACAGGATACTCAATGATGAGAATTTTATACCAAATGAGAATGGAGGTCAATGCAATTATAACGAGTATCCTGTATTCGATTGATTGAAGTTCCAGATTTATGTTTCTTCTCTTCTTTTAATTTTACTTAGATTTGATGTATATGTTAACTTCCATATATGCAATGTAATTGTGAGTGTTTTTGTTTCAAATTTCACTTTTAGTTGATTGTTTCTTCGTCACAAACTTTTGTTGTAAATTGTAATAATTAAGATTAAATGATATTTATTGCTCTTTTTATTTGATTTTTTGATGTAATTATTATTTATTATATGATGAAATTGTAATATTTTAAATACTTTGTTTTATTCTTAATTTTATATTTGTATGATGATTATATTTTTTCATATTAATTTTAGTTATTATTTATATGTAAAATATGTGAAATTTAATGTTAACAAAAATAAATAAATTGTTGTTATTTTAAAATTTTATTATTATGATTTTAAGAGACATGGTTGATATAAAATTATAAAGTATACGGTACAATATACTAACGGACTATTTTGCAATTTTAAAAAATTCTGGGACTATTTTATAAAATTTAAAATTTATTCAAAATGGTACCTGGTATTGATCAATATTGGTACAATACTGTATTAGAACTAAATCCAATACTGGTACCCGATATTTGAAATGTGTTTTACTCGAGCACCAATTGATTCATGTGAGATAAAGATCAATAAAGCTTTTTGGTAAGAAAATTGGTTTTCAACTTAGACTATGTTTGGTTAAGGGTTTATTAATGGAATGGAATGGAATAGAATATTATTCCATTTATAATGGAACGAAATGAAAGATGAAAATTTTATATTACATTTCATTTCATCATAAACAGTAAAAATGAGAAACTTCCGATTTGGGAGGTTTAAGATGAAATCTAAAATAATAAACCATATTTCACTATATTACATTATGAACCCTTCCATTCCTCCCGAATAACAATTTTCTATTATTACATCCATTTATATTTCATTTCATTCCATTCCATTCCATTAAAAATCTGACGTCTAACCAAACATAACCTTAATAACGTCATATCATAAAAAAGGTAAGTCGACTGATTGGGTCATAGGTTAACCAATTTATTTGTTTGGCCGATTGATTGTCCGAAACTAAATATTAGAGCAATTAGTTTTTGTTTATAAATATGAATATAAATATTCTTTTATTTAGTTGTTAGACATCTTTATAATATTTTAACGAGTCCTTAGTTAATTTTAAGAGAGTTTTACAAGCATTTTTGCATCTTTATTAAGCTATTGAAATGAATTAAATTCTAGTGCATTAAAGTAAGCAAGAAAACAAAAATTTTAAATTATATGTCATTGCGGTTGCTTTGTGCAAATTTTAAGATTATTTTTTTTGGGTTAAACCATGAGGTGTCCTAGGTGGGCTTGAACTGTCGATGACACCTTTAAGTCATTACCACGCTCAGGCGATTCTATGCTCGTGTCGTGTGGGATCCTGAGGAGCAGCTAAGCACTACCACCAAATATTTAACACTACTGCATATACAAGCGAGGGTCAAATCCCTAACTTTGCTTAAACGAAGACCAACCCCTTATCGCTGGAATTCGTACCAGGTGCTAAGTGTCATGAATCTTCTTTATTATTTAGATAGACGTGTACATTCTTTTATTTAAAGGAAAAGAAAATGTACAAAAGTCTTTTCGGTCCTATTGTAAAAAAAGATAATAAAAAAATTCAAATAAAGATTGAGAATATAGTTAGACTAAAATTGTTAAGTTAACCAATATAAAATTTTTACATATATTATGGTTGACTTGACATTGGGATACCTGTAACTTTACATGTATTATGGTTGAAATGAAACTTGCGGAATGGTTGGTTTTGTGCTCAAACCAGAACTTGCCATAGAACAATAAAATCTTGATAGTACATTTCATTCAAGATTATTATACTACTCCCCTTCAAGAAAACACTCCACCGGTATGGCTTCAACCTCTTCCCATTGTTGGCAAGGACCAGTCTTCTTCACCATCTCTGTACTCCTTGCATTTCTTGCTATCAACACCGCATTGCATTCTCCTTCCAACTACGATGCAGTAACTCCTACAACACCACCTATTAGCCTCCAACACTCGCTCCACGCCTCAGCAGCCCTAAGGAAATATGGGTTCAATTTCATGGCCAACTTTCTCATGATTTCTCCCGAAATCTTCTTCGCTTCTCCAAATTCCACCATCTTTGCCATTAAAGATTCAGCTTTCACCAACACTTCTCTCCCTCTCCACCTGTTTAAGCGTCTGTTACAGCACCATGTCTCTCCTTTGAGACTTTCCATCGACGATCTTTTAAAGAATCCTCAAGGTTGCTACTTCCCTACTCTTGTTCCTGGAAAGAATGTTGCTTTAACCAAGGTTGTTAATAGTGAGAGACGGGTAGAGATCAATCATGTACTTTTGTCCAACCCCGATATATTTCTTGAAGAGCATATCGCAGTTCATGGTGTTCTTCGACCATTTTCTACTTTGGATACTCAAGATTCCTACAAGGGTTTAGACCCCGTTCAAGCTTCAATATGTGATGCCAATTCTACTCCTGTTTTGGATGCTAATGACCATAAGAACATGGTTGATTGGACCAGGATCGTCCGTGTGCTGAGCTCTAATGGATTCGTGTCATTTGCAATAGGATTGAATTCTGTTCTTCAAGAGATTCTCGAACATCATAGAAACTTAACTTCTCTAACCATTTTCACGCCCAGAGAATTTACCTTTATGGTTGCATCTTCACCAATCTTGGAGAGGATCCTGAGGTTTCATATACTGCCTCAAAGACTGACGTACCTGGAACTCGTCTCATTGCCAGATAAAGCTTCGTTAAGGACACTGCTTCCTGAGCATGACCTTCATGTTACTGAAAATGCTAACGAAACAGGACGGTTGGCTATTAACAGAGTGGAGATTGTGGCACCAGAGATCTTGAAATCCAAGAAGTTCATAGTTCATGGGATTTCTCAAGCCTTTATGCTGGATGAGTTCAATAATGCATTGAGGTAGTGGTTTCTCTCAAATGGTTGGCAGCATATTTGTATAGCTTCCTGCCACCTCCAATTGTACACTATTCATATGGCCCAGTCACCTAGAGGCTGGAACACTTGATTACTCTTTCGGTTGATTTTTTTTTTTGGCTTGCGGCATCACCTTCATCTTGCTTTCTGTTTCACGTTCGTGCTCCAATTCCTATTTCCATCTCTTCAGTTTCTTACAAAAGCTAATAGACAGGGTACTTGATTCAGGCTACGCATCAACTATAACACCGACTTTCTTCTTTTTGTTTCAAGCTGTTCTTTCCAGCTCCTCTGCTTCTCAGTAAAACTAATACTTGAACTACCTGATTTTGAAGGCTTCCCGCATCATCTCTAGTTCTTGTTCCATCTCCTCTGTTTCCCAGAAAAACCAACACTAGTAGTCGAGCAACTCCATTCGGGGTCCTCCCGCATTGTTTCTTAGGTCTTGTTCCAAACTCTTTTTTCCAATCTCCTCTGTTCCTCAGAAAGCTAACACTTAACCAAGGATGACCACCTCCTTTTTGTTCCCCTTCTTAACAATCTTGATCCTCTCTAAGAAGTGAAAGTTGAATCATAAGCTCACTTATTCTTCAAACGCTCTTACTATTTGATGATTTGGAATTATACTCTTCAACGATGCAATTTGGAGTATAATGCTTGAGCCTAACTCCATAGAATTGAGCCCGACTCGAACCGTCGCTAAGACTAAAAAGAATGGGGATTCAGAGTAATTGATGTCATTTAAGACACCCGTTATAAAGAGGAGGTTTCTCTTACTAAAGACAATCGCATGGCAATCGCATTGTCATCTCTCTTATCTTCCACTTCTTCTAGCTTCCTGCTTGATTTCCTTGTACATTTTATTTACTTTTAGAAAAATCTTTTTTTCAATTAAATGCAGTCATTACAAAAAAGAAAAACAGTTTGGGTAATGTTACGAATACCATATCGATATTGATACTAAATCTAGTTCTAGTATAGTACTATATTCATATCGATCAATACTAAAATTATAAAATAGTTCATGAAATTTTTTTAAATTTCAAAATATTCCTTTAATATATTGTGCTATATAACTTTTAAGTTTACATAAATCCTGTATCCAAAAATCATAGTAATAAAATTTTGAAATAACAACAATCTATTTTTTTTTGTTAATATTACTTTTTATGTTTTTCACATATAAACAACAACCATTATTATTATAAAAAGATATTTAATTACTATACAAATAAAAAAACTAAGGATAATACAAAGTACTTAAAATGTTACAATTTTATCAAATAATAAAGAACAATTACATCAAAACATAAAATAGAAAGAATAATAAAGTTCCATGATCCTATAAGTATTACAACAAGAGTTCGTGCCAATGAACACATCCAACCAAAAGTGAAATATGAAACAAAAATATTGGTAGTTAAAATTTATATTTATATTGCATACCTATAATTTAACATATGCATCAAATATAAGTGAAATTGAAAGAAAAGAAGAAATGAAAACTTGGAACTTCAATCAATTGAATATCCACTGAACTTGCATTGACTTCAATTCTCATTTGATACAAAATCTTCATCATTAAGAGAAGCCTTATCATCATTTAAATTCATTGCACCAATTGACATGTTAATACTTTTCCATCCAAGATTATCTTCCAAGTTACTCTTATGTATCAACCTTAGTTCCTCAAAAACCCAATCCGCTCAAAGATCGATATAGTCAAGTTAAACTAGATCTATAGAACTACTTGTTATATTAAAAGTCCTAGTAATTAAATAAAATTAAATTATTAGAAATTACAAAAAATCATATTCAAATTAATAATGATAAATGATAATGTCATACCTTTATCAAAGCTTTAAATTGTATCAAGCAAAGACCAAGTCATTCAATCTTTTGCATTCTAATCTATTCCTTTTTTTTAGAATGGATGAATTCAAATATGCTCAAATTCCTTTCATACCTTGTTACACTGACACATTGGCATATAATTCGAATTGCAAACATTTGCAATTCTGGAACATCACTTTTGAATTAGTCCCACCATTCAACTATAAGACAACAAAATTAACATTATAAGTACAATAAAGTGATGATTAATTTCCAACAAATAACAAAGTAAAAAAAAAGTACCTACGTTAAGTTTGTCTCTTTGATGAATACTAATGATATATCAAAATCACTAAGAGCATCCTTATAAACCTCCATTTGTAAGCTTATGAGATGTTGCGTCATCTTATCGACAATAATTATTGTAATATATAATACTATTCTCCTATTAACTTCAGGTTTCTTTGTAAAACTTAGTCTAAAATAGGAACTAGGATTAAAAAATGCCCCAGCTACAAACAACAGAAAGTAAAGTTATATATCTCATCTCTCATTAATGATTGTAAGATAAGGTGTGTACAAAGAAGCTTATTTTTCATTTTGGCCTTGATTGCTTCCTTCACCCTCTCTATGAAATCATAATAATAACCCATTATTACCCTCTCATCACTATCAACCAGACAAAGTATTCTTAATAAAAGCTCACAAACTCAGATGAAAAATTAACATTAGGATTAAAATTCATGACCTTCAATTATAATTCTAGAAACTTCCAATCTAGCATTAGATCTAGCATGTTGAGATGCAATATATTTATCACTAGTAAAAATTTATCTAAACTCATTCTTCATTAAAAAAACCAAACAGATAAGAAATTACTCACAAATCTTGAAATAGTAGGACGACACAAATCTTTATCATTGGTGAAATTATTTCTCATTAAATGTAGGACCCATGCACGATTATAAATGAATTTGGTCATGCTTTTTCTTTTTTGAATTTTTGCACAGTTAATCAATGACAAGAAAGTATCTAACATCTCTTATATTTTCTAACATTAGGTCAATATAATGTACAACAAAAAGAGTCAAATAAAGAGAATTATACTTACTTTGCAATCTTCTTCCAATTTCTTTGTAAGCATAATCATTGTTAGTAATGAACTAAACAATATTTTCTAATCCAACTTCATTTACAACTTTATCAAATATCTAAAACAAAATATCATCATTTCTAACAATGCTAGATGTATCAATATACTTCAAAACTATTCTCCCATTTGTAGAATAAACCAAAAAATTGACAATAAGCTCCTATCTTCTATTTTTCTAACTATCACACTTGATTTAATACCCATAAGTAGCCTAAGTCATCCCTCTTTCAACCAAATAATTGTTTATTTTATAAACAAAACTGCTCATAAGTTTACTTTTGTAGTCACCAATTAAAGGAGCTTTATTTCCTAGACTGTAAGAGACATAATGTCCCCCATAGGCTAGTAATAATAAGACTGGGCTATTAGAGTAGCGCTTTAAGGGCAATCACCTTTAGCACTTTTGTACAAACTTTATTTTGATTAATAAAGAGAAAGATAATTTTTCATTAATTTGATGTTTGTTTATATATGAATTGATGTCGATCTTAAATTGAATTAATGAAGTCCTTGATACAAAACATAATATGAAGGAAATCATGATGAGATCATGATAATGAGATTCCTATCGTGTGCAATTATGTTAGTATCTAAATAATCCCTAGTCATAGGATTAATAAGATAGGACATTATTAATCTGGATAGACTAGCACATATTATACTCCTTGATTTGATCAAGCAGTGGATATCACAAACTGTAAGCATGAGATGTTTAGAGTTAACATGTGGATGCTTACTAAGAGTAGTAAGTACATCGAATGACCAACTATGAGATTATCATATGGATGATCTATCAATGTCAATGATTAATCTCATCATAGCAATGGTGTAAATATCTTTAGACTTAAGGTACTCAAGGATATCTTGGATACTGATCTTGTGCTTTGGCATCATTCCTTGTTACCTCAAGACGAGGTCGCTTATAGGTAGTGATTGGGTACAACTATTAGTATTCGAAGGTAATTGGGTAGCCAATAAAGGATTCACCACTCCTAATAGAAGGAGATGATACCCACGACCTCTTGTTGGGGTCATTACTCAGGAGTCTCTGGCCAGAGCAGTTATATGTCATGAAGAGAGTCTTCAATGATATATAGAGTAATGAGATTCCCAAGACAAGAACTAACATTATTTGGGCTAGATGTGATGTAGTTAGTCTAGTGGGAGTTGACATATAGCCCATACTCCGAACCAAGTGGGGTATAGTATGGTGAAAAGATAAATTACACGGTAATTATCTATGGAAAGGTTTGTAAGTCGAATATTTAACTATTAAAGAGTTCGTGTATTAATCCACTTATATTTTGGTAAATTGGCAATACGAAACCCTTCATGATTTACTTTAATTAAGAGTTAATTCAAGTGCCCAAAATAACGGGAACCTAAGAGTCACACGTATAAAAGATCGGATGAAAAACAAAGTGTGTATGACTGTTTTTAAGTAGGCCACGATTGTGGCTCATAGGCCATGATCGTGACCGAAGGAACGACAGATGATACAAAAGTGAGTTCTTCACTTATGTACATGATCTTTTTTAGTCCAAAAAAACAATCAATTGAGCGGATAGAGGGTCCATAAGAGTTCTGGGGTTAGAGAGAAGTGATCTTGAGGTTTGTTCATGAAATTTATGCAATTGTTGTATGAATTTAATTACATGTAACCCATTTTTGATCTAACTCTCCATTAGAGCATCTACTTGAACCATCTAGTTTAGTGCTCTAACCACCCTTGTACATTGTTTCTTCTTCATCTTTGCATGTTCTTGAGTGATCAAGGAAGGGTTTAGTGTTTGCAAGAACCCAAACAAGGAGAAGAATTAAGAAATGAGGAGAATAAAAAAGGTACATGTACTATTATATCATGTTCGTATAATCTGTTTATGCATGCATTTGAGATTCTGGCTTTTTGGGATGTCATGGGGGTCGAAATTTAGATTTCGACACTTCCACTACTTAGTTGTGCATGTGATGCATGAATCCATATCTACCCCAACAGTGGTATCAGAGCATGGTCATGCATGTATTAGATGATGTATTGAACATGTGCAAAGTGTTTGCTGGGTTATGACTGACATGCATGTTGATTTGGAAAATTTCATATAAATTATAGAAATTTTTTTTTCTGATTTTCTTTCACAGAAATGTTTATAAGATGTTATATCAAATTTATAAGAAAGGAAATTGCAATTTAATGTCATTTTCCATTTTATTTCGAATTAATATCCAGTTGGTTTATATGATGATTTTTGGGAATTTCTAGAAAACTGAATGCATGTGCTGATTTTGAAAATTTCGTAATAATTCTGTAATTTTTTTTATAATTTTATTTCATAGAAATGTTTATAAGGTGTTATATCATGTTTTTGTCAAAGGAAAATTCAATTGAATGTTAATTGCTATTTTATTACGAATTTAGTTTTAGCCTGATGCATGTATGAAGTTCTGGGAAATTCTAGAAATCTAATGAACATGCATGCTTGTAAATTCCATATTAAATTTTATAAAAATTGTTTTTATAAATTTTCTACATGGACATGCAAGATAAGATTTTTCCACGTGTATGAGATGCATGTCACTTGTTGTTAAAGTGATTATATTATGCATGCATGATGTAGAGTATGACTAGTGTTAGAAGCAATATGATAAGTGTTATAGACATGTGATGTTCTGCTAATTCCACTAACTTAATAAATAATTACTCGGAATTAGTCTTTGGAACTTTTTATTAGACACATTTAGAATTTTTATAAGACTCTGGAATTTTTCTAGAATTAATTAAATTTTATTCAATTAATAAATCAAGTCATAGTCAACATTGGTCAGTTTTTTGAAAGCTGATGGAGTTGACTTTTTTAATGACTTATGATGTATGTGTTTCGGTTATAAGACATTAATAAAGTTTTTATGAGATAAGAAATGTATTATTTTGATGCTAGTTATGCTAAGTGCATGTGCTTGAAATTAGGGTTTCAAAAATTTTTCGGACATCGAATCGGTCTTTTTAGTGTCTAGTAGGTTAACTTATTTATCTCGATAATTTTGGCCGTCAAGATGTTTTTGGCTTATGCCGAAATTGTCTAGATAAATTTGGGATGACCTAGGGATATTATAGATGACTAATTGATGTTTGGGAAATTTGGAAACCCTAGGAATTAATTTAGAATTAATCCAAGTAGAGCATAGCATTTCGAGTGTGACAAGAAAACGACATGTGTACTAGAATTAAAGTGTTTAATTTGGACATCAAAATGATTGAATTTTAGGGTTCATAATCAAATTAGATTCGAACTAGCCAAGACTAACACTAGTACCCAATTCGGTTCAAGAGTTGAATCGAATAATGAACTCTAGATATATAGTCAAGTTACAACCTAAATTGAACATCCTTTGTGTGATACATGCATTAGATGCATTTTATGGGTGGTTATGGACATAGGCTCAATTTAATTGAGTTGTCCATAATTTGAATATATATATGTGATATATATACAATATCATCCAAGTATTGATGAGACCAAAAAACACATCCCTCAACGGAAATATTAGGACTTACGCCTTCCATTAATGTCACAAGAACCAGAGTTCTTTTATAGTTGGATTGTTAGGTAAACTCAAGCTCGCTCTACACGAATATGTTCAAACTATGGAAATTATATTTCCAGATTAATGGGTTGGTCCTAATTGGAAGCATTGATTTGTTGGGCAAACCCAAGGTCAACTTGATTAGAGGCGAAGTTGGGTTGTATACATCGGATGTATACGAATTATGAGTTGATAACCGAATGAGTGTGCTAAATCAATAGTTGATAGCACAAGTCGATAGTTGCATAACTAAATGCAATTGGTATGAATGATACATACCGATTGGCCTAAGGTGACTTATTGGGCAAACCCAAGGTCATTTTTAGTAATATTGGATATCAACCCATTAGGGAAACTATAAGTTTTCTTGAATTCGTAGTGAGGGCTATGGATTTGAATAAAAATAGTGAGACCCATAATGCATGTGATTAAAGTCTTATCGATAGCATTAGTGTACATTCTAATACTTTCTCTCAATCTTCTAGGTTATTGAATCACCACGATGTCTTCGTCTAGTGTGAACCTACGTTCTCTATTAGGCTCCAACAAACTCACAGGATCTAACTTATTATATTGGCTGCGGAATTTGAAAATTGTTCTTAAATCTGAGAAACTAGGATATGTCCTAGATGAACCACTTCCTGATCCCCCTGATGCCGATGTATTTGATGAGTATTAGAAAACTTACAAGAAGTTATTGGATGATAGTGAGCTAGCTAGCTATATCATGCTGATCTCTATGTCACCAGAACTGCAAAAGCAGCATGAGACTATGGATGCTCATACCATAGTCTACCATCTAAAGGAACTGTTTGATGAGCAAGCTCGATTTGAAAGGTTCGAGACCTCGAGGCTACTTTTTCGCTCTGAGATGGCTAAGGGATCATCTCCAGTGTAGTATGTGCTGAAGATGTATGTATACATTGAGAGGTTAGCCAGTTTGGGTTTCATAATGGATCATGAATTAAGTATAGGCTTAATTCTGACTGGTTTGATCAATAGTTATTCACAGTTTGTGCTGAACTATCAGATGAACCAAATATCTACCTTGATACCTGAGTTGATTAATCTGCTCAAAACAGCTTAGTAAACTGTCAAGAGAGATAGTAAGGCTGTGATGCTAGTGGACTCTCCTTCTAGTTCTCGCAAGAGGAACCAAAAGAAGAATAAGAAGTCTAAGAAGCCAGTGGGAGGTGTAGCCAAGAAGAAGGAAAAGGAGACTACATCAAAGGGGATTTGCTTCCATTGCAAAAAGAAAGGACATTGAAAGAGGAACTGCAAAGCTTATCTGGAGTCGCTGAAGCAGCAGAAGGCATTAGATGCTTCACCGTCTACTTTAGGTCTTAGGGATAGTAGACCGCTCAAGAAGGGAGAGATGGACTGACGTGTGGGAAATAGAGCAAGAGTTGCTGCATTAGCCGTAGGAACTTATGTTTTGTATCTTCCTAGTGGGCTAGAGTTAACTTTGGTTAATTGCTTTTATCTACCCGTTGTGACAAAGAACATTATATCTATTTCATGTCTTAATAAAGTGGGATTTCATTTAACCTTTTCTAGCGATGGTTGTTCGATTAAGTTGAATGAAATGTTGTATGGTACTGCTACATTGTGCAATGGTATTTACATATTAGATATGTGTAATCCAATTTTAAATATAAATGACAATAAAAGACAAAAAACAAGATAACTTAAAATCATTTTACTTATGGCATTGCCAACTTAGCCATATAAGTGAGAGACAAATGGCTAAGGTATATAAGAGTGGTAGCTTAGGGTCATTTGATTATGAATTATATGATATATTTGAATCTTGCTTGTTAGGCAAGATGACTAAATTACCTTTTAAAGGAAAGGGTGAAAGAGCGAATGGGTTATTAGACCTAATATATTATGATATATATGGTCTGATGTCCATTTATACTAGAGGTAGTTTTATGTACTTCATTACCTTTCTTGATGATTATTCATGATATGAGTATGTGTATCTAATGAGATACAAGTCTGAAGAATTTGAAATGTCAAACAATTTAGACATAAAGTAGAGAAATAACTCGGTAGAAGTATCAATACACTTTGATTAGATCGAGGTGGTGAGTACTTGAACAAGAAATTTCTAACTTATCTCGGGGATAACGGGATTGTATCACAATAGACTCCACGTTACACACCGCAACATAATGGTATAGTTGAAAGAAGAAATCGAACTTTGTTGGACATGGTAAGGTTAATGATGGGCTTAGCAGATCTACCGAAATCCTTTTGGGGTTATGCACTTGAGACTGCTGTTTATGTGATAAACAGAGTCCATTCAAAAGCAGTTGAAGTTAATCCATATGAGATATGGACTAATAAAAAGCCCTATCTTTCTTATATGAAAGTCTAGGGTTGTTCGGCTTACGTGAAGCAGATTCAATCAGACAAGCTTGAAACAAAATCTGATAAGTGTCTGTTTGTTGGATATCCTAAGGAAACAATTAGATATCAGTTCTATAATGCTTTAGAGCAAAAGGTGTTTGTCTCAAAGCGTGCTATCTTTTTAGAGAAAGAATTTCTTCTAAGAGAAGACAGTGAGAGCAAAGTTGAACTTGATGAAGTTCATGATGCTTAAACAGACGCAGATCAACTACCTAAACCCGAAATTGTTGTTCACAGAGATGAGACAATAGTTGAACCTTCTGACACAAAAATGTTGGTAGGTCAAGTAAGATATGCAATGTTCCATATAGATATGAATTTCTCGTAAATGAATAAAATGACATATTGCTCATAGAGGACGATGAGCATAAATCCTTTGAGGAGGCTCTGAAGTGTTCAAAATATGAAAAATGCCTTCAAGCTATGAAGTCCAAAAATGGATTCCATGTTTGAAAACCAAGTATAGACTTTGGTTAACCCACCTGAAGGGCTAAAACCATAGGGTGCAAGTGGATTTTCAGGAAGAAAATCGACATGGATGGTAATGTGATTACCTATAAAGCAAGGCTAGTCGTTAAAGGATATCGTTAAAGACAAGGAGTTGACTTGACGAGACATTTAGCCCCGTAGCCATGCTTAAATCCATTATAATACTTTTAGCCATTGCTGTTCATTATGATTATGAGATATGACAAATGGATGTGAAGAGGACTTTCTTAAATGGAAACCTAGTTGAGGATGTGTATATGATACAACCTGAGGGCTTTATATCTAAAGATGACAAAAATGTATGCAAACTTCGTAAATCAATTTATGGATTGAAGCAAGCATCTAGGAGTTGGAACATCCAATTTGATGAGACAATCAAAGAGTTTGGTTTATCACAAAATTCGAATAAACCTTGTGTCGACAAAAAGGTTAGTGGGAGTACTATAATATTTCTTGTGTTATATGTGAATGACATATTATTAATAGGAAATGATGTCTCAAGTTTACAATCATTAAAAATTTGGTTGTCCCAGAATTTTTCCATGAAAGGCCTTAGAGAAGCAACTTATATATTGGGAATAAAGATCTATAGAGATACATTAAGGAAGTTGCTAGGTCTTTCACAGTTTACATACATAAATAAAGTGCTAAAGAGGTTTAGCATGGAGTAGTCCAAGAGAGGGTTTCTTCCTATGACACATGGGATAAAACTCTCGAAAGATGCAAGATGAGAGGACTCGTTTGAGTATGATCCTGTATGCTTCGGCAATAGCATCAATCATGTATGCTATGTTATGTACAAGACCCGATATATCGTATGCTCTAAGTGTTACGAGCAGATATCAATCAGATCCTGGTGAGTGTCACTGGATGAATATCAAGAATATCCTAAAGTACTTGAGAAGGACTAAGGATGTGTTCTTGATATATGGAAATGGATATCTCGTAGTGAGCGGACATACAGATGCTAGTTTTCAATCTGACCAGGATGGCTCCAAATCCTAGTCAGGTTATGTTTTCACAATGAATGATGGAGCAGTCAATTGCAAGAGTTCCAAACAAAAGACGATTGCAGATTCAACGACCAAGTCATAGTACATTGCAGCTGCAGAAGCGGCAAAAAGAAGCTGTTTGGATCAAGAAATTTGTTATGGAACTTAGAGTGGTTTTGAGCATTGTAGACCCGATACTGTTATACTATGATAACAATGGGGCTATTGCTCGACCAAGGAACCAAGGTCTTATTAGAGGTCCAAGCACGTACTCAGGAGATATCACCTAATCAGGGAGATAATTGATAGAGGTGATGTGAAGATAGATAGAGTGCCCACAGATCAGAACATTGTTGATCCTTTGACTAAGCCACTCCCTCAAATGAAATATGATTCTAGTGTACTCGTCTATTGTATTAAATACAAAGGCGATTAGTTTTAGTGCAAGTGGGAGATTGTTAGAGTAGTGCTCTAAAGGCAATTATCTTTAGCACTTTTGTACAAACTTTATTTTGATTAATAAAGTGAAAGACAATTTTTCGGGTAAGGTGAAGTGGAGAGACATCTGTCGTCCTAAAAAGAAAGGTGGCTTAGGAGTTAAACACTTGACTACTTGGAATCATGTTCTGTTAGGCAAACGGATTTGGAATTTGTTTGAAGATAGGGAAGCTCTTTGGGTGAAGTGGGTTCATAAAATTATATTGCGAAGGAAAATTTTTTGGAGTGCTCAGCCTACCTATAATAGTTCGTGGAGTTAGAGAAAGATCTTAACAGTTAGGGACAAGTTGTGTCATCAATTTAGATTTAGGATTGGAAACGGTATTTCTACTCTTTTCTGGCAGGATCCTTGGCACCCACATGGTATTCTGATGACCTTGTCTACACTGAGAGAGATTAATAGTTCGGAGCTTCCGCTCACAGCACGTGTTTCTGACGTAATAATTAATGATACCTGGAGCTGGAGTGAGGATTCCATGGACCTCCTTAGACACCTTGATCCACCTGCGTATTTTCCCAATAGCTCCTTACCTGACTGTCTGGAATGGTTAGTTAGCCCTACCAAGCGATATACCAATGTGTCAGCCTATCATTTATTGCGACCTCCTTTACCAGTTGTCCCTTGGTACAAGCTGGTATGGTCTAAATATAGTAAACCTCGTTACTCCTTTACATTATGACTTGCTTTCCTGCAGAAGCTTTCAACCCGGGACAAACTTTCATATCTTTATATTCCTAACCATTGTTCCCTGTGCCTATCAACAAATGAATCCATAGGCCACTTATTTTTTGAATGCCCCTTCTCAAAAACTATTTGGGACCATTGCCTCTCCCACTTCAACTTGCTCACTTTTAACCATTCTAACCTTTCAACTATCCTTTCCTGATTTAGAACTGTTTCCAGTACCAGAGTATCAACCATTACTCACTTCCCTCTTCTGCTCTCCACCACTGTTTATCATAAATGGACTGAACGAAATGCCAGAACTTTCAAGAATGAAGTCATGACTGAGGAGAGAGTGCATTCTAGAGTAATCTCCCACGTTAGGGAACTTCTCAGCTTATACACCGAGAGGAGGTAATTTTCTAGTTTAATTCTTCGCTTACTTTTGCCGGGTAATTGCTCAGTCTTTTCCAAGTCACAGCATTCGCGTTTCTCATTGGATAGACCATGTCTTGCCATGCCTACCCTTGGAGGTGCAGTACAGTTACTTCTTGGCGGCAGCTTTCTCCTTGGCCATTCCGGGGCCAAGGTTGTTCTTTTCACTTCAGTTTCTCTTTAGCTTGCTTATTCGGGGTTTGGAATTTCTTAGTTAGGCTCTCCACTTGGATTATAGATGCTTGGGTATTATTTGGTTGCATTTCTTTGTGTATCTGATGTTGAATGGGTGTAGGATTGCTTCTTCTATAACTACTGAGTCCTTAAGTTTTATCTTGGACTATCCTGAGACTAGTTGCTAATTTTTTTTAGCTAATTGTGCCTTCAGTGGCACTTGTACGAGAACTCTTCGTACATATTTTGTTTCATTAATTTATTTTTCTGATTTTAAAAAAATAATTTTAAAACAACCTAAAACTATACGCTAAAAGGCAGCAATGGGCGGAGTGGAGCAGAGCACGACAAATCTTTGAGACTTCGACGTCGTTTAAGGCCCTTATTATAAGGAGGAGGTCTTTTCTAGACAGCCACTGCCACATGGCACTCGGCTTGTCTTCTCTCTTCTCTTCCACTTCTATCTGCTTTCCCCTTTCCTCCACCAAAATTCGACAACTAGTTTTAGTTTTAGTGTCGTCGAGATTGGTTCAGGACTACTATCGTTATTCTACTTTTGCTTTCCAGTTTAACACCTTCTCCGAGAGTGAAGAACTGTTTGGCAGCATCAGTCGTGAGTCGTCGTACGCGTCTCTTATTGATCATTCGACGCGTGAAACTCAGTTGAATCAAATTTATGCGCGTTTGTTAGTGATTGGATTCCAGTTTAGTGGTTTTTTAATTGGAAAAATTATCAAGAGAGTTACAAATCTCGGAGAAATAAGATATGCGCGCAGAGTGTTTGACGAGTTTCCTCAGCCAAATGTGTTCCTGTGGAATGCGATTATTAGGTGCTACACCAGGCATGGTTTGTATACGTCCGCTCTTCAATTGTATGCGAGAATGCAGGGACTGAGGGTGAATTCTGATGCCTTTACTTTCGCTCTTGTCCTCAAGGCTTGCGGTGCATTGCAAGCATTTGAAGTGGGTCGGCGAGTACATGGGCAGGTATTTAGGCTTGGGTTTGGATCAGATGTTGTTGTGCAAAATAGTCTAGTTGCATTTTATTCTAAATGTGGTCGTCTTGTGCAAGCTAATCTTGTTTTTGATAGGTTATACAACAGGACGATTGTTTCTTGGACTTCGATTATTTCTGGGTATGCACAAAACGGGAAACCTCTTGAAGCATTGAGAATTTTTTGTCAGATGAGAAAAATGAGTATGAAGCCTGATTGGATAGTACTAGTGAGTGTTCTTAGAGCATATACCGATATAGAGGACTTGAAACATGGGAAATCTGTTCATGGTTGTGTGATTAAAATGGGTTTTGAACGTGAACCCGATTTGCTTGTTTCACTGACAGCCATGTATGCAAAATGCGGGCAAGTCATGATTGCTAAGTGGTTTTTCAATCAGACGGAGGTTCCGGATTTGATTTTGTGGAATACAATGATCTCCGGTTATTCAAAAAATGGGTATGCTGAAGAAGCTATCGAGTTATTCCGTCAAATGATAAGTAGGAAGATAAGGCCAGACACTATTACTCTGACATCTAGTATTTCAGCCTGTGGGCAGGTGGGTTCTGTTGAACTTGCACGATGGATGGATGATTATGTCAACAGTAGTGAGTTGCGGAATGAAGTTTACGTTAACACTGCACTCATTGATATGTATGCAAAATGCGGACGGGTAGATTTGGCACGCCTTGTCTTTGAAAGAACACTGGACAAAGATGTTGTCCTGTGGACTGCAATGATTGTAGGGTATGGATTGCATGGCCAAGGACAGGAATCCATTAAACTTTTCCACGCAATGAGACAAGCTGGAGTATGTGCCAATGATGTCACCTTCATTGGCTTGCTAACAGCTTGCAACCATTCAGGACTTGTAGAAGAAGGATGGGATCTTTTCAACTGCATGAGAGACTTTGGGATTGAACCACAACAACAACATTACGCCAGTGTGGTTGATCTTCTTGGGCGTGCGGGCCAGTTAGATCGAGCTTATAATTTTATCCGGGAAATGCCAATCGAACCAGGTGTAAGTGTGTGGGGAGCTCTTCTGAGTGCTTGCAAAATTCATCGCCGTGTGTCCCTGGGAGAATATAGTGCTGAAAAGCTTTTCTCGTTGGATCCCTATAACATAGGCCACTATGTTCAGTTATCCAATCTCTATGCCTCAGCTCGCATGTGGGATCATGTTGCCAACCTGCGAGAGTTGATGAAGGAGAAAGGTCTGAGTAAGGACCTCAGTTATAGTTCGATTGAGATTGATGGAAAGCTTCAAGTATTTCGAGTCGGGGACAAGTCCCATCCAAGATACAAAGAAATATTTGAGGAGGTTGAGAATTTAGAAAGAAGGTTGAAGGAAGCTGGATTCATTCCAGACAAAGATTCTATTTTGCATGATCTGATCGATGAAGAAACAGAGGAGATGCTTTGCAATCATAGTGAGAGGCTAGCAATTGCCTACGGGATTATAAATACTCCCCCTGGAACTACTCTGAGGATAGCAAAAAATCTTCGTGCATGCATCAATTGTCATGAAGCCACCAAGTTTATCTCAAAGCTTGTGAATAGGGAAATAGTTGTGAGAGATAAAAATCGGTTTCATCATTTTAAGGATGGAGTTTGTTCTTGTGGGGATTTTTGGTGATTCGGGTCTAGTTCCGCTGCAATCTTCTTCCAGTATGATAAATTTTAGTTGAAAGAGACAGGAACACGCTTACTCAAGAGGTGGCTTTGGCTTGAAAATTTGTACGTAGTTTACGCTGATGCATCATACATGTAACTTAAAATACTATCGACTTGACAAGTTCTAACTGTAACTTGTAACAGAATGTTAAGCAGAAGTTATCGGTTGATTTTGCTCCAGTTCTGTGGTATCACATGCAGGAAACTTGAAACGCTTTGAAGGACTTAGTCCAAGTGAAATTAGGAATAAATCTTTAAACGGAGAGCTATGGAAAACAAGAAGCTAGAAAAAATTTAAATTAAGAGTTAATTATTAAAAAATCTTAAACGTAGTAGAATTAATCGTTTACATAATAAATTAATTTAATTAATATGAAAATAATAAATTTAAAAGAAAAAACCTAATCTTCCTTTTCTATATTCTTTTTCCCCATCTTTTTTTTTTGCAATTATGCACATTTTTTGTTTCGTCTTTGTACCTTTGTTTTTCTTGCGACCTCCATTTTGTTCTTGTTAGGAAATCAAGACAGGACCTGATCATAACCGTAACAGATTAATTATGAAACTTTTTTATATGTTAATTTTTTCAAACCAAGTTTACTTTAACTCTATAAAATGATTAATACATAAATCATAATAAAGCATGAATGATAATTCTTATCTTATTCCGAAACTTGATTATTTTCTTATCGTATCCCTCGAATTATTTCCGAAATCGGTTTATTTTAGCCGTTGTAACCGCACAAGTGTCCGACCTTTAACAGTATCCACATAACAAGTTAAGAGAACTTTGTTACTCTTATAAAGAATGTCAAGCAAGAAGTGCTAGTTCCATTAGAGCTTAATCCTATTTATAATAAGTTTATGATGTTTTAGTAATTTAATTGAAATTAAATTCTAATTTCAAATAAACTTTAATTATAATTACAAATAATTTTAATTAAATACCAATTATACCCAAATAGGATCCAATTTCTCATGTTGATCCTTATTTATTAAATATCTCATACTTAATTATAAAGTTTCTCAAACTTTACAATCAAGTCCAACTTGATTACAAAATATCTTTGCTCTCTTTAACCCATTCTATATGTGGGACCCATTAGATTTCTAAATATGTTGATGATGATTATAAATTCTAATTCTAATTTTAATTCATAAGAATTAAATAAAATAAAACTCCTTTGAATTTATCTTTAATTTATCTTAATTCTCTAATTAAATAATTTATAATCATAGATTAAGATTGGTGTATAGCAACGCATCATAACCACTTAAATACCTAGAAATGTCAAAGTAGTTTTCGGTAACCTTTCCGTGCACGAATTTTTTCATATAATTCAATCCTTTTATTATACAATGTTCCGATTAGACAAAGCATGTAATACATGTCTACTCTTTTTTAGTCCAATCATATTTGTTCTCCACTATTAGTTGTTAATTTAATTAATGACATTTGTAAGCTATTTATAAAGCGTCATTTTACCTTGGCCAAGCATTTTACGAATCAATAGTAAAATATTCTCCGTAATTATTTTAGGATGATATATCATATATTGATCAATCAACTACTACCATATAATTCATTTCATATCCAATAATTATCAATTAAGGTACCTTTAATTGGTATATTTCATAATTAGTATTAAAATATAATAATTCTTATATGACATACTTTAAAGATCAAAAGTCAACCTTTATACAATTATCACAATAAGCATTTCCATATACATGGAAGCAATGTTCTATATAGAATTCTCATGTTGAATTACCTAAATGGACTTATACTCTAATAAACACTCACATGTGCGTTTAAACATTTCTATACTTTAGTTTATGAGATCAACAAATTCTTTTTATAAGGAAGAAATATAATATATGCTAGTCTTTTTATTTTATTAATATCTAATCTTAATAAACCACTAACTTGGAAGAATTTATGAATCATACATAAATATAATATAAATATCACAAGTATAATCTCATAGTAATTATAAAATTTAAAAATATTTTTTCTTTCATTTTAATATCGCCTTCCTTCCCCTAAATGATCTTTTGTCATTGAATTGTTTGAAATTCAGTACTTACCTTGGAGTTTATTTGTATATAGCCTTTGGTTCCATCTTTCCTCTCATACGAAATCTTCATGAAACATACCTTACCAACTTGTATAAAAAATTTTAATGTTTTAAAACTCAAAAAATTAACTTAATTTACCACCTTCTTAAGTATTTTTTTCACAATTATCATAATCATAAATAAGAATTAAAAGAGGTGAAATCATTTGATAATGTCAAAGAAATCGTTACTTATTCAAGCTCATTTTATTATCATTTAGATTGTGAAAACTAATTATATTACATCTTTTTCGAAGTAATTAGATTTGGAATTTTGGTTTGGGGCAAACTTGAAATTGGCAAACAAACTTTGAGTTGATTAGTGTGAAGAAAAGAACAGAAAGAAAAATGATGAAATATGATTTCATTAATTGAATCATACACTGTACAAAGGTTAGCATATATACAGCTTGGCGTAACAAACTACAAAAAAATCTGTAACTAATTACACAATTAGTTATTCACAGAACAAAAATAACTATTTACAGCTAATATTTCTACAATTAGAATTTGAGTTAGAATCACGCTCTGAAATACCCAACTTAGTTTGGCCTGAACTTGATCAGAACTCGTGTCAAAAAATGTAAGAAAAATATGAAAAAAGCTTGAAAAGCCCTATTGAAACTCATAGTTTTTTTCCTACGGACAGTCCAAATATGATGAGTTTTAAAGTCAAATTTAGTTCTTTTCAGAAAATTTAGTCCATTCCAATCCATTACCATGCATAATAATCAAATAAAATATAATACTGTTAAATAATCTTCCTATCATTCTCGCGAGTAAAGATAACATTAAAAAAAATAAAATTTTGTGCAAGTAAGGGCAAGTAGTCAAGTTTCTAGGGAACAAGAATAACTAGAGTGAAGACCTACAACACGATATGAAGTTTATTTGGGTATATGAACGACAAACCTATATAAGCTTCATTTTACATTATGTAAACAACAAAAGACCAACTAGGGTAAAGTAATGTGTTTCTTTCTCTGGTTGCTTGGTTTTTCATAATGAATTGGGTTTAGGTCAAATATGGAGGCTGAACTTCTAGCTATCAAAAGAGGTTTGACTTTAGCTTGGGATAATCGCTTTCGGAAGGAAGGGATTGGGTAACACATTGTCATTCCAAAATTAGCTATGACATCCAAATTTTGTTGCAAAGAGATTGGTGTGTGAAAATGACCCATTTGCTCCATGAAGGGAATTCGGTTGCCGATCATCTAGCCAAGCTCGGGGGACGTTCTCTGATTATTGACAATCTTGTGCTGGAATTGCCACTAGCTTCTGTTTCTCTTCTGCTGCTGAAAGATGCAACTGGCACCCTGTACTTACGGGGTTGAGTTTCTTTTTACTGCTTCCATTTGGTTTTCTCTGTACCAAAAAAAAAAGTGTTTCTTTCTCTATTATTTTTAGGAGTACAATGTGCCATATATCCATTGACATCACGAATACACGTTCTCATTATAGTACTAATCCCCTCAGTTTTAGCAAGCTTTTGACGTAAAATTCAAACATATCCTTCAATTTCTCAAATATCTTCCAACATAAAGGAGAGTTTTGTGAAATTTGCAACGAGCCTACGGGCCCACACAAGAAGAAAAGTTAGATCACACACAAGCTTAAGTGAGGTTTCATTCTAAAAACTAATTGGCAATAAATAGAGTAGCCCACTAGACTTATATGCTAGTCTTCTTTTATCTCTTTTTTTAATTCGGGACACTCAGGTATTATCAACAAGTTTCATCCTTATCTTGCTTGCTGTACAAAAATATTGAAAACATGCATATAGATCTTAAATTATGATTATTTCCATATTTCCTTATCTTAACATCTATAATCTAATATTTAAAATCCATTCGCTGATTTGGTATAGCTCCAAAGAACCAATAAACTTACACGACCCAAAACTTGCTCACGGCCATATCACATTGACAGTAATCTTAGATCGCTGGGCTCAGCCAAGCTAGATGACTAAAACTGCACTACTGACGAATTTTATAGAACATAACCACTTCACCTAGAGATTAAAGAAAGTACTGTAATTATGGTTCTATAAACAAAGCACTAAAGGATTTGATCACAAGATCATCATTGAAATGCGATCTTAGCATTAGAAGAAGCCCATGAAAATCCCATCATTTGAGACCTAACTTTTTGACGTCGAAGATCTCTCTCATTGCAGGGAGCTGTGCAAAGAGTCATCTCTTCTAAGTCTTTCCCATGCTTGAGCAAAAATTTTGCTAGACTAACTTCATTCTCACAATCTAAAAACCCATGAATTTTTACAACCTTGAGGTGGTTTAAGAATGGTTTTAATGTTTGTATTTGAGATTCCCAGTATTGCTCTTCCTCGCACGTAGATACATCCCACAAATCTCTGTTCCATAGCTGAAAAACAGTGAGATATGTGGTTGATGTTATTGTAAGTCACAAATAAGTTTCTCAGTTACATCAACTAAACTCAGTTAAGATACTTACTCGCCTCTCTATTTTGTAATTGTTGATGATCTTAAGAATGAGTGTCTGCAATACTGGAGAGCTTCTAAACAATAATGCCAATCCTGGAACATTGTTTCTGTTGAAACTGGTGTGCAACTCCAAATATTTGAGGTTATCAAACGGTTGGAGAAGATGCGCCAAGTTGATGATCTTTGACAATATCTGTCGGAGTAAGAGCATGTTAGTCACGACTATCTTATTGCATACATAGAATAAAATAGAATAGAGTTATATCCACTGTATCATGAAATTAAGTATAAGAGAAAGAAATGATTTTCTATGACATTATCACTGATCAAGTGTTTTACAAATTCTACTGCCTATACTATATTCTGCGGGAAATTGTAGAAGGAAATCGTTGAATTGATAGAGATGACATACCTCGATGCTCTGGCTTTCTAACGTCAAACTTTGGACATGAGAAAGTCCAGACAAAAGATCGCAAACACTTCGAAGCTTTTCCAGACTTACATCGTCATGAAGAATGAAGAAGCCAATTGAGGCCTCATGCAAGGAGTCCAAGTTTTGTAAAGAACTTGTATCTGTAATGGCATTATATTCCCACAGAACAGTCCTCAGCCTGGGAGCATCAATCTTGACCCAACTCTTACCACAATAGGCATCGAAACAGCTCGCAACTCGGAACTTTTCCAATTTGGCACAAGCAATGTCCAAACCATGTAACTGGAAGCAATTCTCCAGAGTTAAATCTTCCAAGGCTCGACAGCCAATCTTGAGTTGTTTCAGCCCAAAACAAGCATCAAGACTCAATTTTTTTAGACGAGGAAATGATGTTTCCGTAAAGAGATCAAACAAGGAGGACTGATCATATAAAATCACAAGCGAGAGAGATAATGTGTGGAGTGATCTGAACCCTTCTGTCATAACGCAAGACGGCAGCAATCTAAAACCTGGATAACGAGATTTCAACTTGAAGACTCGCAGAGTTTCGCTCGCAATAACACCACGAGGGAAATTGAAGTAATCCTCAGTGGCAACTTCTACGTCAAGCTCTTGTACATTATGCCTAATTGCACGACGAATCAATCCATTAAGACCCGAAAAGCTCAAACGTGACCGAAAGCGAAGAGTCCTAAGATCAGAATTCTTATCACGTAGAGCCAAAACATGGGGTATGAAGTCCAATGACAAAGAATGTGACGATCTTTTTGCAGTCTGCTTTAAGGAAGAACTCGTTAAAGGATTTATGGTTGTGAAATCAAGGTCAGGAAAAGAGGACCAAAGGGATCTCCAACGTTTCGATAAGACGCTAGTCTGAGCAATGGATTTGATGGGAAGAAGGAAGAGAATATGATGGAGAACAGAATCAGGGAGGTCACTGATCCTATCAAACCCATTTTGGCCTTCAGTTTCTGAAAACCAAACCCTCTTGCGCTTGGCAGACCTGGTTTCCATAGGAATAATGGTGGGTGTTTTCTTCATATCTATGTTTCTTTTCTGGTATCGAATCTTCCTGCACATTTGGAGATGGTTTAGTTTAGGGTTTGAAAGTTTCAAAGAGTTGAGTATGGTTGGAACGAAAAGAGCGTTCGAGTTTGTTTTACTTGCAAGTTGCAATGCCATGGAAAAAATCTAGGTTTTTGCCACATGTAAATCCTAAGAAGTCTCTCTCCTAACCTTGTTCAAATTAAACTACTACCTCCGTACTCTTTATCGTTGTTCCCACTTTCCGCAATTTTCAGATTTTTTAATAAAATATTAAAAATTCTTGTCCCATATTTTTAATAACTATAATATAATTTATTATATGACATTTGATTATTATCTATACTAATTCAATATATTATTTTAAACTTTAAATATTATATCAATAATTATAATCAATAAGGTTGATATTTTATGCATATAATTTTATTATTTTTCATGTTTAATACTATGTTTTATATATGTTTGATATATTTATATTTATATTAATTTGTGTGTTTATATTTATGACATTTTACATGTTATTTTTGTGATTAATGAGACCATTTAAAAATTAAGTTTCTTTATTAAAATATTAAGCACATGTTTAGAATATTATTGTTGTCTTATATTGTAATAAGAATAAACCAAGGTTTTGTTTATTAGTAGGCTTTCTAAACAAATTCAAGACCGCTTTAACTTGAATATATTTAAGTTTTATAAAAATGGGTTATATTTTTCTAAATTTATATGATTTGAATAAACAAACTTATGACCATATGAATTTAAAGACAAGGTTAGAAATGACATATAAGATATGTTTTAATACGGAGCTATAACCTAACATATTATTGATAAAGATGTTATCTATGTAATTTAAATTTAGTAGATTTATTGGGTAAACTAAAGATCAATTAAATTGAAATAGGAGCCTAACTCACTAGAAAGATTAGAGTAATATTTCCATGATAATAGTAGTGACGACTATTATTTTAAATGAAATAATGGAAGTAATCAATACATGATTAAAGTTCTAATTTTATTTAATTATCATGGAATCTAATCAATTACTTGATTTCTTCATATTTATATTGCTTTGAGTAGTAAATGACTTTTGTTTAGTATAACTGATTTTAAAGTATTACTTAACCAAATTTCTTGAACTTAAATTAGGTTTAAGAAGAGTTATCAAAGATATGAAAAAAATTATATATCCATTATATATCAATGAAAAAATTAAGAGTATGTAAATATCATATAGATGATAAAATATAGTGACATTTAAATTTTACTAATGTGCCGAAAGCTTTAAAGGTAACATGCAAGATGAATGTCAACATTATGATAACACATTGTAAATAGTTACATAAATTAGATATAAAAAGGTATAGTACTCTGAAGAATTAGTTTACTCATCTTAACCTATTAAAAGAATAAATTAAGGACCATAATTGAAGGAATTTTCTATAGTAAGATAATAATTATTTTTAAAAGGAGATAATTGTTTGACTTTTCTTGCTAATACTAGATATGTTAGAGATCATATATATTTGTAATTCATCCTTTCATGTATATGATATAAATCAGATTTAATATTACTATAATGTCCAAAGCATGATAAGAAATAAAGTGTTGAGTAAAAGTAGTTGATCCAAGTTTATACAAATAATGTGTATGTGTTGGATCAAAAGAGAATCATGCTTAACATAAGTGGCAAAAGAGCAAAGTTATTTAGCAAAGACTATTTTCCATGTCACGTTGATTAAATAAACATAATAAGAATCACAAATTACATATAAGGATATTTGTAGCCTTTTGATTTATATCTTATGAAACTTATAAAAAATGTTAGGTTGAAGGATGACCAAATCAACCTTTAGTGAAGGGATGATTATGGCATTAAATTGTTAAATCTTATACATATTATGTATGAGATATAATAAAAAATTATAAAAGATTGAATACATGTATTTTGTTAAATTTAGAATGACTTTATATGATATAATCATATGTAAAATGAAATATTGATTTAATTTTTTAAAAAGAGTTTAAAGTATTTAAATCTAGGTAGAAATTAAGCATTGAGAATGCTCAAATACGTCAATAAGATTGATGAGATTAGTTTTACTTAAAATTTTAATTATATATATATGGTATAAGATTCTCTAATAAACATCTCTACAATTAAAGTCCATAATAGTATGGATTTTTTAAAGGAGAAATTTTATAGTATGCAATATTGTGTCATACAGTATATTCTTCATCATAACTATGCCTGACTATAATAATTTAAGTTCCATAGTTTATAAAAATCAATTAGCAAGTTTTCATATAAGATTTGGAATGGTAAAACTTTAGAAAAGTATAAAGATAATAATTTAGGAATATAGTAGTTAGTTGAAGCATATATTATCTCATAAGTTTATAATTCAATTGGACAATAAAAGGTTATGAGTTTGAACATAATATTTATTTCAATTTAAACTTATATGATAATATTTATGAAGATAAGTAGAAGAAGTACGATGAAGATTGAAATAGTTCGAATCTTAAAACAAAACACCTAAATGAAATTAATATCTTTGTCTTTTACATCTGATGTATAGTGAAAAGGTTAAGAAACAATGAAAATTCTCTTTTATGATCAATTTAAAGAGCATGTTTTAAAGATGAATGATGATTCATCATGCTTATAGAAAGGTTAGCGAGAGTATAGTTATACTCTTATATAGATGAAATATTGTTCATAGAAAGCATGAGTCATATTTTCAATTTTCATTACAACAAGGTAGTCCTTTAGCTACTATTTTCTTTTGGCAACTATTTCAAAATTGTAGCTAAAAGTAAGCTTTTGGTGACAATTTTTGTTGGTACCCCTGGGTGACGTATGAAATCATCACTAAATGGCAAGCTTTTGGTTACAGTTCAGTAACATCAGTTCCAAATAGTAAGCCTTTGGCGACGCTTTTCCTAAATCATTGTAAGAGGCTTATCCTTGGTGACAGTTTAGTAATATCATTGCAAAATGCGTGACCTTTGGTGGTGATTTTTGAAATCGTCACTAAATGCTTAAGTAACAAAATAACTCTCTTATTTATAATTATGAATTCACTAACTTTAACTTGATTGTGACTGAACATCGTATTGATAAAAATCAAATTTAATATTATTGACAATGATTCTAAGTCTTAAAATAAATTTAGCTAACAACAATGTCAAAGCATTTCAATAATTTATGAAACTATAAACTCAAAATTAATTAATGTTACATAGATTTATACTTTTTATTTTCTCTTTTAAATTATATGATTTGACAATTTTATATGGTGTTACACAATTTTTAAATTGTTTTAACATGAAGTTGGTAATATAATGATATATGGTAATTAATAAAATATAATGATATATAGTACAATAAATAATGATATATGGTAAGTAATATAATAAAATGATATATAATAAGTAATACAAGATTTTAATTATAACATAAACAATTCTTACAAACAAAACAACAAATAAAGAGAAAAAGAAATAATTTTTTTTCTAAATTCTAAGTGACATGAGACTCGATAGATAAGATAAAGGAATTCACTATGTCTGGATTCCCATGAAGGCTCCTTGCATGTTTGAAGACATCAACTAAAATCAATAAAGATCTTCCTTCAGTAGTTGGTTTATTGACAGCCTCTTCCAACAACTTCTTGGCTTTAACTAAACTAGCAGAAGATCATTGACAACTTCTCAGATGCAGTATGGAATAGTAAATTAAATGAATTGCACGTACTATACTTTTCACCTAAGGAACAAATAGTATAGAACAATTGCCTTAGTTTTTTCATAATCCTTTGAAAAATTAAATCCTAAAAACTAAAAAGTTATATAAAACGGTATAAAGAGCCCAAATTTGAACACACGCATACCTGATTGAATGACTCCATCATCGTCACAACGAACAGGCATTGTTTTTGCAATTGACGACTGTTTCAAAATTTTTGATTTGCTTAATCATGTACGGACCGTTAGGATTCTCGCCACCACCTCCATTTTCATCTACATTCTCTTGAAGATTTGAGGAAGCTTCACACAACATATATTGTATACAATCATACGTTCATCTAATAGCTTTTTAACAGAAAACGTCAACCCTTTGGTGGTGTTTCTTTAAAATAGTCATCAATGGTCTACATTTAGCAACGTTTTCTTGATATCATCTTCAAATGTTGGCCATAGTTCTTCAAGATTTAACGAAATGATGTCATTTTTTCCTCAACAAACGACGTCATTATCGTGTTATTTTTAACATAAAAATGAAGTTGCCTTTGTCTTCATTGTTTAGCGTTATTTTCCCTTTTATTTTTGTTTTCAAGAAGTCTCGTTTTTCCAAGAAACGTAGCTAAAAGATTTTAGCTACGCTTCTAGAAACTTAGCCAAATGTATTGGCGACAATTCCTCAAAATGTTGCTAAAAGTTTTTTGCTATGAACTAAAGTGTATGCAAAAATTGTTATCGATGACTAGCAGAAAATGTCACCTATAGTTTTCAGCTACTGGTATTTGGTGACATTTTGGGCAATGAAACTAAATCATCGCTAGTTCCTATTAACAACAATTTTAGTACCTTTGACTATGATTTTTTCATAGCCAAAGGTCAACATTGTTGCAATGTGTTGAATATTTGATAGTCTAAAGATAAATTTCAATAGCAAATAAAATAATAACAACTTAACTTATAGAATAAAGATCTATAAAGATGAATAATTTTTTTACCTATTATAATCTAAGTATATAAATAATGTGTTAAAGGTGTTTACCATTTAAGATATATGATACTTACTAAATATTAAAGATATCTGGTATATTTTTGTACGAGTTGATATTTGAGTTCAAAGTTATATGGATTTTAATTTTAAATTAACAAAAAAGTAAGTCATAATAAAGGTGTATTTTACTCTATATGATATTATTTTGGTTTAAAAGTTTTCAATGTAGTATCAACTGTTAATCAAGCCATAACTTTATTTTCATTTAATCGAAATAATTATTTGGATCAAAGAAGTTCTTTAATGAACTTGGTATAATTCTTTACATTGTTTATACAATAATATACTGTGAAGTATTAGAGTCATTAGGCATGTAAAAGGAGTAAGGCCTCATCAAGGACCCAAATATGCATTTATGAAATTCCTTTTAATTATGATGATAATTGAGATGAAAGTTATAAGCAAGTTCTCCCTAAAGAGAATCTTGTAGAATTCTCTCTATGGATGGCAAATATGGCCTGACCCATGCGGCCATACCTAACTTTAGCCCAAGTTGACCGAGCCACAGGTTAAGAATTATTGACTCGAAGGAAAGGTACAAAACGATGTCGTTTTATCAAAAACGTCAATTTAAAAAAAATAAGGTCGGCCTGACCTGTCTGTGGCCCATCGAGTCACGACCTGGCTAGGCCATGGGCAACCTAGCTAGTGGATCCCGACCCATGCTCATCCTGGCCCATTGCCATCCGTAATTCTCTCACCAAACCATTATCCCAACACTAGCATAATCATTATATAGATATATCGTATAAGATGCTTAATCGATTAGTTTAGTACAAGTGAGAGATTATTAGTTTATGTTTAACAACTAATCAATTGGTTGTATATTTTTGATATAATTAATTAAAGATATTATTTATCTTATATATAATTTTAATTATATATAAGTTAATTAAAAAATATAAGTTGTTG
>JANZXV010000009.1:1976161-1986594 GCA_027576455.1 Erythroxylum roigii
TGCTTTAGATGCATTTTAAGAAAAACAGTGGTTTTTGTCAACAATGTATTTTGATCATGTGTAAATGGGCTTGAAATGCCCACTAAAGCATTGTACAACATTTATTTTGATGCAAATGAAAATGCATGGAATTATGATGTTTCAAATGATCATTAAGATTTTAAAGATTGCATGATTAGGTTTGTGATTGATGATAATTGCATGAGTTTTGTGAATGTGTTGGGTTGATGAGTCATTGAAGTTGAGTTTTGGTATGTCGAACTCGGTGTTTGACTTGAGAGAAATGTTGTAGTTTTGGTTTTGGGTGAGATTTGGAAGATTAGAAGTGTCTTTGAGATTTGGTCAAGTTTTGGCAAGCTAAAAAAGGGCAGGGGAAATTTTGAAAATTTCCCTGTCCGTTAAACGGACACGACTGTCCGTTTAACGGACAGATTCGGGTGAGAATTCATCCCTTGTCCACATCGTGTTCGTTAGACGGACACCCCTGTCTGTTTAACGGACAGTCTTGGGTGAAACAGTACCCCTTTAGTCCTTCGTATCCGTTAAACGGACACGCCTGTCCGTTTAATGGACACATTCGGGTGAAAATGGCACCCTCAGTCACCTTGTGTACGTTTGACGGACACCCCTGTCCGTTTAACGGATAGGTTCGGGTGAAGTACTGTACATAGCAGCCTCGTGTCCGTCAAGCGGATACGCCTGTCCGTTTAACGGACAGGTTCGGGTAGAATAGTACCAAATGTTTAGTTCATGTCCGTTAATGGACACGCATGTCCGTTTAACGGACACTCTCGGATAACAGGGTATCCAAGTCCAGTTCATGTCCATTTAACGGACACGCATGTCCGTTTAACGAACACTCTCGGATAACAGGGTATCCAAGTCCAGTTCATGTCCGTTTAACGGACATGGGTTAAAAAAGCTATTTTCTTGAAATTTTAAAGAGCAGTTAGGGTTTAAGTCCTATGCACTGTATGCTCACCACCAAAGTGAGTTAGCAGCAAGTGTCAGGTTTCAGATTATGGTTCAGCAGACAACGGTCTCGGGAGTGGGCTTCAGTCAGGGCTCACCACCCGGGCCCGTCGAGCTTCGGGGTTCGACAATATCTGTGTTTTTGTCTATTACAGAGTTAATGTTTCTTCTAGTTATGACTGTATTGTGGAAGGATCTATTGTTTTTGTCTCCCTCCTCTAACTAATTTATTCGAGCTTTCTACTTTACGAGGGAATAATGTGTGTCAAAAGCCTTTATTTAAATATCTGGCAGACCATATAAACTATGATATTTATCACTTTTTAACTTATTGATCCCTTACATCATTCATGACTATAAATTGAAATGGATAAAACTTTTTTCTACGATGATAACAATAACAACATCTCAATAAAAATCTTGCTAAAATGTAGGTTTTAAAGATATAAAAGCGTGTAGCCTTACCTCCATTTAATAGAGAAATTTTTAGAAAAGGCAAGTTTTTTATAATCGTTTGTAAATAACTTTATAAATAATTAAAAATTAAAGTACAAAATCAAAATTCGAAAATGAAAATCAAAATTAAGAAAAAGCTGTTTTTTAATGAAATATCTAAAAATAAGGAAAATATTCAAAGTTAATTAATTAAACGAGTGACTATAAGACTAAAAGGACTTAAGTTGACTTGGAAACAAATAAGAACGTGGGTGGCTAAGCGCAAGCGCGTGTGGACTAAAATTCACGCTTATCCTCGGGATGAATTAAAAGCCCAGAGCGGTGGCCGAAAGATGACACTTCAATTATGCGGGGCCCAACATGGGGGTATTCCGTATCAGACGCAAACCCGCGTGGCCTCACTCAAAGGCACCAACTCAGCCACGTCAGCGAATCAGAATCTTCGGCACTCTTCCAAATTCCAAGCGACACCGTATATAGACGAAAATATCCTAGAGCATGCGTTGCGTATTAAGTACCAAAGGCACAAAGCAGCAAACAGAGAACCGCTCAGTTTTAATTATCTGAAGGACCATATTACCCCCAACTCCCACTGCCTTCGAAATTTCCCTTTCCAATTTATTAACATCTCTTTGACGCTAGTTTGACTGGGAAGACGCCAGAAATAGGATGAGACGAGTCCCGTAAGGTAATTTTGCAATTGAAAGCAAAAGCAGGACTGTTTCGGTATGTCACCCAAGCTTGCTCGACCACGCTTTTATTTCTTCCTCTTTCTTGACGAGTAGAAAGAGAAAGAGAGAGAGAGCGATAACCTTTTTAAAAAGCTTTTGAATTAGTATAAGCTTTAACCTTAGAATCCTAACAGCTTTCCTTCATCGCAAAAAATGAAATCTTGCGAGCTCTGCAAGCTTCCCGCGAGAACCTACTGTGAATCCGACCAAGCCAGCCTCTGCTGGGACTGTGACGCCAAAATTCATGACGCTAACTTTCTGGTGGCGCGTCACTCTCGCGCACTCCTCTGCCAAACATGCCAAGCTGTCACTCCGTGGAGAGCCACTGGCGTCAAACTAGGCCGCACGGTCTCCGTCTGCGAACGGTGTACACATAATAGTGAGGAACAGCATGAAGAAGAAGAAGAAGATGATGATGAAGAGGAAGAAGAGAGCAACGGTTCTGACGGCAATGACCTTGAAAGCGATCTCGACGAAGAAGGTGATAATCAGGTGGTGCCTTGGTCGTCCGTCACTCCCGCCGCGCCGGTAACATCGTCGTCTTCGTGTAGTTCTTCAACTAGCAATGAGGGTTCCCTGTCGGAATCGATGAATGCCGATTCGATGAAACCGTTGCGTCGGAGATCCACAGATCTTCGCTCTTTTCTCCATGTATGTTACTAAACTGCTTTTATTTTTTTTCTACTTCAACGTGTCATATTTCAGCTTCAGTTATTCAAATCGTCTGCTACAAATTAATGCTAGGGCAATGTGAAACAGCCATTTTCTGAGGGAGGTCCAAGCGGTGACGGAGGAGTTACGTGTTTTGACCAAATGTATAGGCCTTTCAAATGTCCTAGAACTGGAATGGATCGGACGGTCCGTGTCGGTTGTTCTGCGGTGGTTGTGGACTCTCTCAGGAAATATCATCCATCCGATAAGGAGGAACCGAAAAGAAAATCTGAAGCCGTGGATGATCTGCTGGCGAATTCTAGCTGCAAGAGTTAGTGGTTTTTTTTTTTTTTTGGGGAAAAGAAAGTTTAATTGGACTTGTCTAACAACCACAGTATTGATGTTTAGTTGATTTTTGTTGGAAAATATGATTGTAAACTTACTCATTTCCAATCGTTGCATGTAACAGCACATCTCTGTTGTCAGCTGTTGAAGTTTGATTTTGTGATCAATTTTAATAATCTTCTGGAATATAAAATTTTCCTTTTCATTTACATTTGCAAGTTTAGTTATAGTCTTTTATATAGAAATTTGTTGACTCGTTTCATATTCGGTCGGTGCTTCTGTCCAATATTACCCTGTTTTGTTCTCTCTCATAAAATCTCAGCCATTTATTTTGCGGAACTTACGCGAAATTTGTACGAGACCTGTATAAACAAATGGCTGAAATTTATTAGACACAATAAAATATCATAATATTAGACAGAGATTGAACACTAGTGCCATAAGCTGCGTTGAATAGGTAAAACCATACATAGGACGTAACGGAGACGCGGATTGAAACTTTGGACGACAACCAAACACCCATTTTGTGTTGGAGCCTGTTAGCTTACGATAACTAGGGGCAAAGCGGAAGAGTACAAACTTAACCAATTTATTGAACTTAAGGCTTTGTGCGTCGCTGTCAAAAATGACTCGGGAAGAGAGAACCATGCCCACAGATAGTGATTGAATTTTAGTGGTGGTGGTTTCTTATACCTTTTTGTGGTTATACCATGATATTATATTATTTTGTGTACAAATATCTCTGGGCGTAAGCTTTGCTTTAGTTTGCTGATAGAATTTGGGGGTCCATCTACATGAGGTGGCGGACAGGTTTAATTTTGATAAACAACTTTACGGAAACGTATTTAAAACCTTGGAAGAGAGTTGTGGCTGAGGAAGATTCTGAGCGCTGTCACAGGGCTGGGCAACTCCAAATCTCAATCGGCAAAGTCAGGTTGACGGCTGTTATTTGTTTCATCCGCTCAAAAGAAAGGGATCAAGTGGGCTTTGACTACATGTGGCGGAGAATGAGATTCGGCGTTTTTGTGGCACAGATTTTTCTCAACAACCTTGTAATTATTTATTGAATTCGTCATCGGGTGTGATAGGGACAGGTTGCTTTCATTTGGTTGGAATATATCGGTTTGTGTGCATAACGGAAATATGGCAAAACTTAAAGTTCTTGCCTGTGTTTTAGTAATTAAATGAATTTCTAAATTAAATTGAAATTTTGAGTTGTCGTATGTGAGAGAACTTTAGAGCCATCGGCAAAAATTCCTTGTTTGTGAATATAAGGTCACAGATTTGAACAACTGAAATAATTATTTTTGTAAAAATAACAAAAAGAGGACTGCGTAAAATTATTGATTAAGTTTTATCTAATATAAAACTCTTAATATTTTGTAAATATACAGGTCGTATCTTGTAGTAATTGAGGTGTCGATCTTACGAATAATTTGTTAAAACTAATTGAATCCTAACCTTATTTAAGGTTGTAAAAATTTGATTTAAGTGAAAATAAAAATAACCAGAAAATTTAGCAATTAAGTATGAGTTGAACGAAACTAAAATTTCGAAATTAACAAAATTAAATCAAATAGAACACTAACCACTTAACAATTGAGATATCGTGATAAACAAGATCAATCAATTATGAGAACACATGATTCATTCTATTGTCATTTTGCTACTTTAACCACTTTTGAAATAATCGATATCGATCATAGATTTTTCGAAGGTTTAATTATTCTCTTTTAAGATTTAATCATTTAACCCTAGTTAATAATCCTCAATTGATTCTGAAATTTCGATTTTGCAATCTCTCAATTAACAAAAATAGCCTACGTCTTCAATTAGTTCTTAAGCGATCTATTAGATAAATGGGTCCTCACACAAGATCTCTCTTCATATGATTATCGATTTGATATTTATGTGATTTAGTATGTTGTTAAGTCTCATTAGCCAGTCTAATCTTGTTACCATCGATTAAATCTCTTGATTTATTATCGAAGTATGTAAAAACCATAAATATCACAATACCCAAACATTTCATTGAGATCAAAAGCAATTAAGTCACAAAATAATTCAAGAATAAATCCCACAATGAAATTAGAACATCATTAACAACATGTTCAACATTCTCAAACCTAAGTTATACTTCAAGATGAAGTAAATAAACAAGAGAAATTAGAAAAGAACTTGAAATGGTTGGTTTGGAGTGGTTGGACAGCAGCTGCAGATGCTCCTCTTCTCTTCTCTCTTTCTTACTCTTCCTTATATTCTTTCTCAATTTGGCACATGGAGGCCAGTTCTAATTTGAGTCATTTAATGTTTTTCTATAGTTCATGGGTCATTTTGGGTAAAGTCTAGGTTTTACCCAAGTGAAAATGTCCAAAAAAAACTATCCAAATATCAAAATAGAAGGAGATCCCCACGTCTCGCGAGCGCCTGTCACGATTGTGACCTAGTAAAAATTGCCTTCTGTCATGACCATGACATGGGTGTCACAATTATGACCCTGGGTGATTATTTTCTATCACGACTGTGACAAGGGTGTCACGTCACAATCGTGACCGTAGCCTTTTGTCTGAGCTTTCTCCATCTTCCTTCAATCTTCTTCATCTAAGTTCATACACTAATAAACACATTAAAACACCTTAAGTGCACAAAATTAAAGTCCAATATCAAGCTCTAAACCATATAACACTTAAAAACATAAACATAGAATCATATTAACATAATTCTAAAGCTAAACATGCACAAATCATCTAATTAACACCTGAAAACACACTAAAACACCTACCAAAAAATAATGTGAACTATAACTATCAACATCTCTACACTTAACCTTTTGCTCAGCCTTAAGAAAAAACAAAACAAACACAAACTCAAACAAAATCACATGCATTCATACACATAATGATATAATGGCATCTAACTTCATGAAACTAATTTAATATCAATTAACAATCAATCAAGTTGTTCCAACATATTAACTTATGCAATCTATGGCTAAGCAGTTTGGATTGAATATAAATACTAATCAAGACCTTAACATCATATTCATTCACCTTAGACAGTTGTACACATACATTAATAATTAGTAGTCAATCAAAATTGCAACTATCACTCAATAACTTTTCATGAAAATTCCTATTATTTTCAAAGATAGGTAGGATTTATTTATCAAAACACCATTTTGTTCATTTTCTTTAATGTTGACCTAGTCTTTTGACGCGAAAGCAAATATTTGTGATGAATGTCCCCCAGTTACTAAACTAAGTCACGTTTTATTAATAGGCTTAGTTGGAATGTCATTTTAGCCTTTTGACGCGAAGACAAACATTTGTGATGAATGTCCCCCAATTACTCAGCTATATCACATTATCAATTGGCTACTAGCTCTATTCAAAACACGAAGATCAACAAAATAGTTATTTAAAAAGATACACACACATTTTTGTTCACATTTCACATAGCCTACCTTATTTCTTTTAGCTAATTGTCCTTATGAAACGTTACTAATGATGCTAATAATTCAATTGACTTATAATTATAGATGTATGTAACAAATTTTGTAAGGTGAACAAACTAATGTCATATCCTAATTAACATGCATAACTAATATGTCTTTATAGTTTAAAGACTATGTTGATAAACTAATTCCATCAAGTTATAACCATTGACTCATTGACACAATTCACACTTATGCTACACACTATGTCAACCTAAACAAAACTAACAACGTGACATACAAAATTCACGTTCATGATGACAATAACAATGCGAACCTCCCCACACTTGGACTACATATTGTACTCAATGTGAGGAGAACAAACAACACATAAAAGAAGCTAAAAATGATAAGACAAAAATAAAAAACAAAAGAAAAAGAGAAAGGTTAGAGCATGAACTCGTTACAACAATTGAGGTGGTGATGGTGTCGGAGATGGTATCTGAATGCTTTGAGCAGCGAAGTATTTGTAAATTCTCCATATCTCTCGGTGCTGTCGTTGTTGTTCTTGCTCCATCTCCTTCAATAGTTTGTTGTTGTCTAAAATTGCATTCAGCGCCTTTTCCCATCTAACAACTTCTTCTTCCTCAAACTCCTCATAGGTTGATTCTTTAACTTGTTACTGAGGTGGTGCTGAGCTAGAACTAGCTTGTCCTATCATGCACTTCACATGAGATTTAGCATTGATATCTCAAAGTTCCATATGTTGGGACGTCAAGATCTCAACTCTTGTAAAACGATAAGTGCTAAGAAACTCAGGCATATGAACAGTTAGTCCTTCACAATTGATAACATAATAATCAGCAATGGGAGTAACCAAATATCTCATGCCAAGATTACTGCTTCTCCTTTTCAGAGTAGGAATAATGGTATTAAAAATATGTGTGGTTGTGCAAACTTGAATGTCATTGTCCATGCACCATAAAATAAATAATTCCTTCACTGAGCACTTGTTGCTTTTGCTTTTATCAAAAACAGTTTAACATATAAATTTGTGCAACAAGTGTTCAGGACTATGAATGATATTGTTATGTGTATTCTTATCATCAAAGTTTTCCAACCCAGTCGATTGGGTCTAATGCCACTAGGCACGAAAATCATCATGTTGATCAACAATGTTTGATTACGGGATGGTTCAATTCGTATGGTCAACCCCACAATTGAAACCAAAATTCTTTAGGGTTACTTACAAATTAAAGAGAGGTGAAAAATTCAAGGGTTAATTCCTCATATACAACAAAGGTAAAATACATGAACTTATCCCACTGAATTCTTCTACCTAGATTCTCAACCTTGTCTCTCAATCTAAGTGTTTCCAAAATATCAAAGTCCAAACACCTAGGCATAACTGCCTTTCTAGAACAAAGATTTTGGAAATGAGTACTTTTGTCTTCTGAATAAATCAAAAAAAGGGGCTTCAAAATCCACCGCTCAATTCCATTGATTGCGCCTCAATACTTGCACTTTTCCTTTTGGTTGTGTGCATTTTACCATCTGCTTAATTTTTGGACCCATTTGGAGTGAGTAATTTGTGGGTGAAGAGATAAAAGGAAGAAAGAAAATTTTGGATGCATGTAGAGAGAACCTAGAGAATTTAAGAGAATTAAATCTAGAGAGAGATTTGAGAGAGTGTTGAAGGTAAGAAAAATGAGGGGAAGAGTGAATATAAAAGTTAGGGACGAGAAAGGAGGGGTAAAATTGGAAAGGAGCATGAAATTTTCTAATTTTCCACCCTTGCCTTGCCGTGTCACGATCATGACAATAAGTGAATGGCCTTGGTCACGATTGTGACAATAGGCTTGAAACAGGGTCACGATCTAAATGAAATTCCTTTAGCTTTTTAAATAGGGCACATTCGTGATAGTAGGCTTGAAGCAAGGTCACGATCATGGTAGTAGGCTTAAAACAGGGTCACGATTGTGACATTGTCATACTATCATAATGTGAACTAAAACTATCAAAAATCAAAACAATATCATTTTGAAAAACATTGAGCTTAAAACGTCTATTAGTATCTAACTTTGTTCGACATATTATCATCCCTAGTTGTTGTAATTGAATGAATTCCTAATTTACATTAGTATTTTCTAAAAACTAAAGGAATTTCATTAATATAGAAAAAAAAGTACAAAAGGTTTAAAATTGTTGAACCCAGGTAATAACTTAGTTATACTTAAATAAGTAACAATTAATGCTATTAAAAGTAAGAAGAGAATACATGACAAAAGCCAAGGTAACAAGATAGGTGTTGGACCCCATCTTCAGAGTCGAACCCTTGAACCATAAAACGTGTGCGTATTATTGCTCGTCATACAAACGTGAGCGTAATCTAATAAAATCATGAAGCTTAAAGTCTCATACCATTTCGATTTTTTTCAATAGATAAACGACAATCCATTCTTATGATTTTGTCCTCAATCATATTGTACCTGTCAAAATTCTCCGAGAGAAAACTCCACTAACCCCTTCAGGAAAAGTTTGTCGCGGCGACCTTGAAAGACTGATTTCACCGTAGCAAAGCCAAGAAGTTTGCCACGGCTAACGGACGGGAACTTCTGCTGAGATCCTTCGAGAAAAGTTCGCCACGGCGATCCTTGTGGTTTTGCTGCGGCGAAACCCTGGAATCTCAACCCCTAAACCTAAAATTTCCAATGGTTTCTACATTACTCTTATCTTACTTTCAATTTACATTGTCCCAAATTCACTGCCTCTAAGGTAACATTATTTCATGATAATTCAACTACCAATGTTATTTCGTCAAACTCTCAAATCTCTACTCAATTTATTCACTACTTACAACTAATTCTCATCCTTCACAATTTCCTATCTTTTTTCCACAACATCTCACTTATGTATCAACAATTCATGATCAAAATTCATCATTTCAACCTTATCTATACACAAATTCATATTTCCACTCAACATCATCCATACATAATTCATAATTCATTAACATCAAAAGATAAGCGTTCTTTACAAAGCTGAAATGACATTTTAAACCACAACACATCAATGCCTCAAAATCCCAAAATACATAAGACACTTGAACTAATAATACTTGAAACGCAACTAAATCCCCATGGTTACAAAATCTAGCTTAAAATACAAAAATATGCAACTTGGAGTGATGCCTTGAATCTCAGTCACTCGGTCTCTTACTCAACACCTGAAGAAGGGGAGGAATGTGGGTGAGCTTAAAAGCTCGTGAAAACAGTTTATAACAGAAAAAAGAAGCAAAAACCATTGAAAACATTCATTTGTTATAGAATACTCTTGTTGAAATCCATAAGGCACTTGTTTCTTAAATTCTCATCATGTAGTCAAATTCACAATTTATAAAACATGAATGCATCAAACTTGATCAAACATATAATGAGCACATAGGCACATCAGAATGGTTTGGGTAAGTCCGAAAATATGACGCACTACACATTTCCACTTAATGGTCCTGTGTAGTCGTGAATTTATGGAAGTCCAGGAAGGAGTTTTATGCCACTAGCGGGTAGGCGGGAGAAGCCTATTCTTGGGTCAACGTGCATGTGACTGTTCTTGAGGGACTACCACAAACCCACACAATACATAAATTTCAAATTCTTGTAAACTTGTTGCCCAAAATGACACTTTTCTTGAAACTTGCTTATCATATACTTGACGTATATCTTGAAAACCCTTCTTGAAAACATGCTTTCAAAAATATGCATCTTTTTTAAAAATATCACTTTCATGGTCTTTTCCTTTTGAAAATCATCACTCAAATCATGTAACAAACATATAGCAGATTTCAC
>JANZXV010000009.1:2026856-2037988 GCA_027576455.1 Erythroxylum roigii
GAACACATACTAGCCTTAATTCATTATTGTTCCACCAATAACGATCGACCAGGGACAGTTTAGAATAGTGTTATAATACTTATGGTTTTACTATCAAGTCACATACTTAATGACATAAGCCTAATATCATTCATGGAATGTAAATTACATTACATAAATGACATACATGCATATATAAAAGGAATACCTTATAATATATTATCAATAAGTCATAATGTTAATACATGAATCACATATATCCATTGGCCTAGGGCACACTACTAACAAGTTTAAGTATGTAGTCTCTTTTGGTTTAGGGCTCTTGTATATGTAAATGGTCCATGCATGTATTTTGTGTACATTTGGAAGTGTATATGGGAGATTTGGAATGGTTTGTATATGATTTAGGTGTTGTTCTATTTCCTGGTAGCAAAGGCAGGTCCCTGTTTATGGCATGCCATGGACAGTGCCATTAGACATTGTTAGTAAAACATGTATGCCCTAAAAGTAAACATCTTAAGGAAAAGTCTGCATATTTTTAGGCATTTTATGATTTTTTCTACATGAAGTTATGCCTGTGCAAACTTAGGTACTAAATCTGGAATGTCAGGTCTGATAGAGTAGTTGCGGGAGAAAAATGTTTTAGGTGCCTTATTAGTGTCTATATTTAGCAAGGATTTTATTTGAAAGCTAAGACATAGTTGAAGAGAATGACACCTTTCTTGCCCTATAATTCGTTGCCAATTAGTACAGTTTATTCTTCGAAGTTGGTGTACATTTCAAGTCACTTCTAGGTGACAACTCCTTTTTGCGTGACATAACTTTTAGCACAGGCCTCCTCTTCCTATGATATTTGGTGAGCAATTAGAGCTCATCAAATGGAAGAGACAACAACTTGAATCACTAAATTCTGAGGTCTGTAGCTCAATTTATGATTTTTCAAAATTGGATGGTTATTGTTCATTTGGTCTACCCGAATTTCAGCTTAAGTTCACTTTTTGTTGAATGCCTATGAATGGTTCAAATGTGGTTATCCTTGATTGTTTGAGCTTGTTTATGAGTCCTAACTCATGTTTCAAGCATTTAGCTGCGTAAATGCTAATTTAGCATGCTTGCATATTTCTCACATTGAGTTGAGCCGCTCGTGTAAGAGTGCAGCCTGAAATGACACGACTCATTGAACATGCCACCCTAGGCTATAGCTCACTATGACCGTGCACACCTCGAGGGGATGTATCCTTTGGGGTATGACAAAAAGAGTCCATAATCTATATATCCTCCTTTATCTCTAATGAAATCTCCTTGAAACTTAGATGAAAGGTTGCTCTCTATAGGATATCTTGAAGTAATCTTTGTGTTTTTCTTGTCCTCGATTCAGAACTTCTTTTTCTATCCTTTTCTGGTGTATAATTTGACTCCAATTACTTCTCCTTTTCTAGCCTTTATAATTTCCTTTTAAAGTAGGAAACTAAAGTTTTCGAAATATACACCGTGTAATGACCTTATATCTCAAATTTTCCTCTAAATTGTGACTTTACATGACATTAAAAGTAGAAGTGACAGGCTAGGGCTAGTCCAAGTTTGTAGGGAGTCCAGGAAGCAAAAATCTGGGCTCAGGTTTGAATTATTATTTTTAATCTAAATGTCAAAATGATATCGTTATGTGTTATATATGCTAGGCCTCTGGTCGAGCCAAGCCCACACAACCCAAGGTTCAGTTAACTCAGGCAGGGTCTGTCAACCTAGGCCTGGCCCACTAATCTCGAGCAGACCGAGGCGGGCACAGACCCTATTGTCACCTTTATTCAAAAGCTTACATGGGCTATATTTGCGGCCTATGTATGTCTTTATCACATCTTTTCATTTTGTTCTTCCATTCCTAATTGTGTATATAAAATTGCTACTTAGCTGACTTCTTAGTTTTAGAAGTTGAGAGAGAAACCACGAGGTAGAGGATTAACAAAGACTTCCTAGAAGTTTTTTCCTTTTAAGAAAGAGGAAAAAAATCAATCCTACTGATAATGCATCTTTTTTTATAAAATTTTCCTTATTTTCTTCCCCATAAGCTCCTTGTTTGTTTTACTAATACGAGTAATACCTAACCCTCCTTCACTAAAGAGGTTTACATACTTCATCCCATCACACTTCTGCATTATATCTACTACCATTCTTTCAAGACCAAATGAAGGGTCTCATCACTTCGCTATTTTCTTGGTTAGTTTCGTATTAAGGAATATGTGAGCTAACCAGTAGGTATGCGATGAATTGATCACTGATTAATAAGGTGTAATCTACTTACAAAATACAAGGTTTTATTGCATTATTTGTTGAGATTTTTCTTAACTTTTTCAATAAGTAGTATATATTTATTATAATGTAGTCTCTTTATTATGATTAGAAGGCATAAGTAAGTAACGGAATGAGTTCTAATTTGAAGGCTTGCAATGGAGGAGAGACAAGTAGCTATATGTTACGGATTGGTTAGTAGAATTAGATGGTTTTTTCTAGGATTGGTGGCCCTTTTTGAAAGCTTAGAGAAAGGTCATCGAGACACTTATTGATTTATGATTTGCTTTAGAAAATGGAAGCAAATCATCAGCAAAGGATAAGTTGAAAATCTCCAACTTCTTGTATTTAGATTAAAACCAAATTAAAAGCTTATCTAAGTATTGTTTGGTTTATATATTGCTTCTCTAAAGTTTCCCAATATATTAATTCATTAATTTAAAAAGAGTTTTTAAAATTATACAAGCACTTAATTCACCCGTCTTGAATGTAATTCGGGATTAATATATCTATCTACATGTTTCTCTCATTGATGGTAGTATTTTCTTTATAAGTTCTTAATATGTCAAATAACCTTCTATATAAATATAAAGTGCATGAAATTTTTATATTTAATTTTGTTCTCTTACTCTATACCTCTTATCGTTTAACTACAAATTTTAACAAAAAAATATTTTTATAAATTTATCTTAAACTTTGTAGTCATTTCTTCTTATTAAAAATTTTAATTTATGTTTATTTATTGGAAATATATATTTCACTTATATTCTAATATACTATCTAATAAAATATTTTTTTATTAAAATTATAATTATTCTTTACATTAGTTCTAAAAATAATTGATTATGATATAGTAAAACCATTTCATTTGTTTTTAGTGTCGAAATAGTTTTAATTTTTCCAATTATTTATTTCTTCCTCTCATGTACCTATAAATAATATCTTAAATCTTTTCGTAACGCTAGCACCTTTAGATTTTATTCAATACTGTCTCATGTATTTTTTCACTTAATTTTGATTGTCATCATAGTAGTTATTCTTATTTTCATTTATTTTTCTTATCATCTTTTGCATAATTATAATTATACTTTTATTAAGAAAAGCAAAAAAAAAATGTGTTGTCAACAATATCTTTTTATCAATTATTATAAATCATTTCTTAGTGTAAAAATCATTTCAAGCTTGTTGTCCTAATTCTCAAAATCACTTTACTTTGCTTTCGAATGTAACATACTATTACAAAACACATACACTACAAGAAATTGTATCTTCAGTGAATTTTTTTTTCACCAAAAGTAATAATATTAGTCACTATTATTAATAGTGTCTAATTTTTAAAGTCACCACCTCCTGCCATAAATACATCTGTCACTAATGCAATAGTGACTAATTTGAAAAAATAGTTACAATTATGCAACACTTTTGTGACAAAAGAACTTATATTAAGACTATAAAATGTGTGTCAAAATTATATGATAACAGTAACTTTACATATTTTTGAAAAAAGTACTGACACTAAAAGCTATGAAATGTGTGATAAAATGTATGATCACAATAACTTTACATATTTATAACAAGTTTGGCGATACAAATAATATAAGGTGGTAATGAATAAAGTTGTAACAATACTTTATTTTATTTTGACAACATTACGACCGCTAAAATAATTAAAAATAGTGACAAATTCTTTGTCACTAGTACTTTTTTTATCAGTCTCAGTTGCTTTTTCGCCATTAAGGAAAAACTGTCAACATCATTTTACCACAAAAATGAAAATTTATTCTTACGAAAAAATTGTCACTAATGTATTTATTATTGTCACAAATAAAACTATCAATTCAACAATTAATTGCATTAGTAGTAAAAGAAATTTGCATAAGTGATCATATTGTCTAATAAATTTTGTCACAAGTATGCAATAGTGTTGTTACTAAATAAAGACTAAATGTCATCAGTATTTTTTTAATCTTTCGATTACATACATTACAAGTTAGAACACGATTGGAATGAATGGGTTGTTTTTACTTTCGGAGACGACTGCTTATTGTAGACAGGTAAAAGTTTTGACTCCTCCTCTGTACGTACAAGACTTAGTTGAAACGATCGTGACAATTGGGTTTGAGGTACCCCCCCGAGCCAGCATCAGATATTCTTATGTGGAAGACTGGAAGTGGTCCGTCACTGTAATAACAGAGAACTATGAATAAGGAACTATAGCAGGGAACGAACGGCGTTTGATATTTTCTTCATTAAGAAGGAACACAACAAGGCGATTATAGAGGAAATTAGGCAGAAATAGAAGGTTCGAGAAAGAATTTCTAATACAAGGTACTCAAAATGACAAGAGAGACAAAAGTTATAACCAATAGTATATCTATTGCTACCCATCTCAGTATGCCCTCCTCTTATTTATACACCGTACTAATGCCTGATAACTGAATCTAAATCAGCTCATTGCTAGCCCACCACGTAACCGTTTAGGACCACAGGATCCTTCTTTTCTCGCTGTGACCTTCTCATAGCAATTGGCAAAGCTGTTGGCTCACTAGTATCACCTGCTATAGCCTCGTCAGCACCAGAAGATGGGCCGGGTTTCATCACATTGTCTCCCTCAGAGAAAATAACCTTGTCCTCAAGGTTTTCTGAAGCACCATCGAGCGGGTCAAGTAAAGGCAGTGGAATACTCTGAGTTACTGGATTCCCAATACATTTCTTAAGTACCGAGATGTGAAAAATAGGATGTATACGAGCATAAGGTGGTAATTCGAGCTTGTAGGCGACAACTCCTACTCATTTGAGAGCTCGAAATGGCCCAAAATAGCGCTGCCCTAACTTCTGGTTGCGGTGTAAACATAGTGAGACTTCACGGTAGGGCTGCAGTTTCACAAACACCCAATCGCCAACCTCGAACGTGGCATCTCGATGATTCTTATCAGCCTGATTTTTCATCCGTGTTTGAGCCTTAAGCAAATTAGCTCGTAATTGTTGCAGCAAGTGATCCCGTTAAGCAAGTTTAGAATCAACAGCAGAAAGCTTGGCAGTTCCCGGGACATACCAAATCATTGTTGGTGGGTCTCGGCTATAGAGGGCCTTGAAGGGTGTCATGCCAGCCGATATATGATGAGCCGTGTTATACCAGTACTCGGCCCAGGGCAAGTATTTAACCCAAGTATTCGGGGTCTCTGCAACAAAACATCGTAAATACATTTCGAGTACCTTGTTCACAGCTTCCGATTGGCCATTGGTTTCAGGATGATATGCCGAACTGAGTGCTCTAGTTATCCCTTGTAGGCGGTTTAATTCTTCCCAAAAGGCACTTAAGAATAAGGGATCGCGATCACTGATGATTTTGGTAGGAATGCCATGGAGTTTGATAAACCCCGTCAGAAATAGGGCAGCCACTGTAGTGCCAGTGAAATTGCTCGGAAGGGCAAAGAAATGACCATATTTAGTCAGTCGATCAACAACCACAAAAATAACCGTCTTACCGAATGATGGAGGCAAACCGGTAATAAAGTCCATAGTGATTTCCTCGAAGACTTGGGTGGGCAATGGTATTGGTTGTAACAGTCCAGTTGGTGCAAGTTGGGATGCCTTCATAGTTTGACAAACAAGGCATGCTTGAACAAAGCGTTGAATATCCTTCCGCATTGACCCCCAGTAAAAACTAGTTGCTACTCGTCGATAAGTTCGCTCCACTCCTGCATGTCCCTCTTCAACATAATTGTGAAAATCCGCTAGTATTGAGTGCTTCAAGGACTGATCATTTGGAACCGCAATCCGATGTCGAAACAATAATAGCCCAGAATGAATCATATAGTCCTTATAGTTGTCATCACCAGCCAATACCTTTTCATGAATAGCAATCAATTTAGGACAAGTTGCATTTAACTTACGGAATTCCTCCAATTTGCCAAACTGTTGGATGGAGATAGCCATGAAGCATCCAGTAGGAAGGCGAGACAAAGCGTCGGCAACGGTGTTCTGCTTCCCCGGGCGGTAAAGGACCTCGAAATCATACCCGACCAATTTATACAACCACTCTTGCCGCTTGGGAGTGTTAATGGTTTGCTCCGTCAAAATTTTTAAGGCTTTTTAATCAGTGACAATCGAGAAGTGGCGACCCAACAAATATTGTCGCCATTTGCCCACGGCCTGTATGATGGCAAACATTTCTCGGTGATAGGCTGCGGCACCTTGCATTCGTGGAGACAACTTCTAACTGTAGTAGGAGATAGGCTAGCCTTTCTGTGACAAAACAGCTCTGATGCCTGTACCCGAGGCATCTGTTTCAACGACAAAAGTGTCGGTGAAATCAGGTAATGATAACACTGGTGCATTACTTAAGGCGGACTTCAGAAGCTCAAAAGCTTACTGTGCGTCGGACCTCCACACAAAGCTATCTTTCTTGAGAAGATCGGACAGGGGAGAAGCAAGTTTAGCAAACCCTTTGATGAATTGTCGATAGTACCCCGCTAAGCCGAGAAATCCTCGAACACCTTTAATTGATGTAGGACAGGGCCAGTCGCGAATGGCAAGTACTTTTGAGGGATCCACGCGCAAGCCATCACCCGCGACGATATAGCTAAGATATTCAATTCGATCCTTCCCAAAGTGGCACTTGCTTTCTTTAGCAACCAACTGGTGCGTGCGTAATGTCTCAAAGACCAACCGTAGGTGTTCATAATGGGCTTCTTTGGAACGGTTGTACACAAGAATGTTGTCAAAGAAAATAAGCACAACTTTACGTAAATAGGGCTTAAAAATACCAGTCATCATGGCTTGAAATGTCGAGGGGGCATTCGTGAGGCCGAACGGCATGACCATGAATTCGTAATGCCCCTTATGAGTGCAGAAAGCAGTCTTGGGGACATCCGCAGGCTGAACTAGAATCTGATGAAATCCAGCCAATAAGTCCAACTTCGAGAAAATAATAGCACCAAATAGTTCATCAAATAGCTCATCGGCGGTCGGGATCGGGAAACGGTCGCAAATCGTGATCGAATTCAAAGCACGGTAGTTGACACAGAAGCGCCATGTACCATCCTTCTTTTTGACCAAGAGGATCGGGGATGAAAACGGGCTGGTGCTTGGTTGAATAATGCCGGCCCAGGGCATGTCCGAAACTTGCTTTTCAATTTCTTGTTTTTGGTTATGGGGGTAGCGGTATGGCCGGACGTTCACTGGTTTAGCATCGGGTAGGAGATGAATAGCATGGGAGATGGTGCGAGGTGGTGGCAGCCCGGACACAGGGGTGAAAACATCGCGAAATTGCCTCAGAAGTGGAGCCAAATAAGATGCAGCAAAAGGGGTAGGGTCATCAGATTGGAAGGTAATGTGCAAACTGAAAAATGCAGCCACACTGCCCACATCCACGCAACACCACAAAGAGTGTAAATGAATAGGTTGAGGACTGTCAGTGATAACACCCCGCCAACAAACCTGATTACTGCCGTGCCCAAAACAAAAAGAGGAAGAGGCATAATCGGTAATGACTGGCCCCAAGGTGGCTAACCAAGCCACTCCAAGCACTACGTCAAAACCAGACAGAGGGAGCACAAAGAAATCGGTGGTAACCGTAGTGCCTTGAATCAAAAGGGGTACTTGTTGGATCAATCCTTCACAATATAGGCGATTGCCGTTGCCAACCAAGACTGGAAAAGTGGTGGATGTATCAATAGCAAACCCCAAGTATCGAGCAACTCGACTCTGGATGAAGTTATGGGTGCTGCCGCCGTCAAGTAAAACTTGCACTGTCTGGCCCAAAATGTGACCCACAAAACGTAGTGTGGCTAGTGAAGGGCATCCCGATAGGGCGTTAAATGAGATGACGGTGGAGTCAGTGACTGTCGGGGGTGGGTTGAGTAGCAAGGGAAGGAAGTTGGTCAGGTTGGGAAGGGCCAGGCTCGTGGATTGAGTCAGAAGGCGGAGAAGGTGGGAAATCGTCATCCCCAAGAGAAACAACATCATCAAGCATAAACATCTGTGGGCGGTGACAGCGATGGTTGCAGGTAAACTTTTCATCGCAATAGAAACAGAGACCTTGCTCTCGACGTTTCTGAGCTTCCATATGGGTAAGGCAGCGGGTAGGGGGAGGTAGTGTAGGTGGTGGAGTGGCAGAATGGGTCTTGGGTGGGGTGGGTAGTAAGGGTTTGTGGTCCGAAAGGAGCCCTTGCAATAACAATTTTCGGGACTCAACTAAGTTAGCCTCTTACAAACGGGCCAAACTAATGGCATGGTTAAGGGAAGTGGGTCGGAAGGACAAAACCTCATGTTTAATATCTGGTCGTAACCCCGAAATGAAACAATCCGTAAAAAATGCAGGCGGAAGATCTGTTGTTTGATTAGCCAACGTTTCAAATTGAGATTGATAATCCTCAACAGAGGAGGTTTTCTGCAACTTAGAAAATAATCCCTGCGGCGGCTCGAGCTCGGTTAACTTGAAACACTCCACCAGAGCGCGAGTAAAGTGAGCCCAGCAAGACAACTGACGATTGTTTTTCATCCATTGGTACCAACGACGAGCTTTGCCCTCAAAATGAAAAGCTGCCATGGTAATACGTACAGTGTCCTCTGTCTTGTAAAACTCAAAAAATTCCTCGACATTAAAAAGTCAAGATTCTGGATCGATACCGTCAAAACGGGAAAGTTCGACTCGAGCAGGCTGGGGACGAAAGGGAAAATCCTCCATGTCAGAGACATAGTCAGAACGATGAGGACGGCGATCCCCAAAAGAAAAACGACCGCCACTATTAGGAGCAGGCCAAGGTGGTTTATCGGGCGATGTAAGCTCTGTTTTGCCCTTAATAAGTTGGCCCAAATGAACTAACTGAGAGGTGATGGATTCCATGTGGTGTTTCAGTTCAGTCAACGTGCTTTGCTAACCGGAAACGGTGGATTGAAGGGAGCCCAAATCGACTTGAAGTGCTGAAACTGCAGAGTCAAGCTTAGCTAATCGAGTGCCGTCGGCCATGAGAGGAGAGTAGGGGCAATGAAAGCACCAAAATGTAATAACAGAGAGCTATGAACAAGGAACTGTAGCAGGGAACCGCGTTTGATATTTTCTTCATTAAGAAGGAACACAACGAGGCGATTACAGAGGAAATTAGGCAGAAATAGAAGGTTCGAGAAAGAATTTCTGGTACAAGGTACTCATAATGACAAGAGAGAAAAGTTATAACCAACAGTATATCTATTGCTACCCATCTCAGTATGCCCTCTTCTTATTTATACACCGTACTAAAATTGGCAAAGCTGTTGGCTCACTAGTATCACCTGCTGTAGCCTCGTCAGCACCAGAAGATGGTCGGGTTTCATCACAGTCACAGTCGCACTAATATTAAGATTTCTTGTCTTTAAATTTCATGTTTTTGTCAATTATCTACATTATTAACGGTGGGTCAATACAAAGTCCATGTAAAGTTCAAAGGCTGTGTTGACTTCTTGGCAGAAACATCGCAATTTTATATGTATGTATCTTTCTCTCTGTCTCGCAACCTATAAAAACCAACACATATTATTATTGTTACACCTTATTCCAAAAGTATAAGCCTTCGGAATTCATGGATGTTAAGGAATGTCAGTGGTTCATGCTTTATGCTATCTACTTTTGTTTCTTTCTCAAGTCACATGTTAGCCTTGGAGCTGACAGAATAGCAGCAAGCCAATCTCTGTCTGGTGACCAGACCATTCAGTCTTCAGGTGGAGCTTTTGAGCTTGGTTTCTTCAAACCAGGTAAGTTTTCAAATTACTATATAGCCATATGGTACAACAGGAAAAGAGTAACTGAACAGACCGCAGTCTGGGTAGCAAATAGGGAGAACCCAGTTTGTGATAGATTTTCTTCAGAATTGAGAATATCAAACGGCAACTTGGTTCTCTTTAACGAGTCCAAAATTACAGTTTGGTCAACAAATTTGAGCTTTAGCAGTTCATCAAGTTCCGTAGAAGCTGTACTTTTGGATGCTGGAAATCTTGTTCTGAGCGATGGATCCAATTCATCTGGGCTCCTTTGGCAGAGTTTTGATCATCCAAGTGATACATGGCTTCCTGGTGGAAAAATCGGGGTTAACAAGATCACAAACAGTAGCACACTTCTTACTTCCTGGAAAAACAGAGAAGATCCTTCACCAGGTCTATTCAGCCTTGAGCTGGATCCTGGTGGAACCAGCCAATATTTTATAAGCTGGAATTACACCAAACGATTTTGGACAAGCGGAGTCTGGAATGGACGTATCTTCAGCTTAGTTCCAGAAATGAGACTGAATTATATCTATAACTTCAGCTATGTTGATGGAGATAAGGAAAGGTACTTCACTTATTCTTTGTATAATGACTCTATCCTCTCCCGTTTCGTAATGGATGTTGGTGGGCAGATTCAGCAACAATCGTGGCTAGAACCATCTGGCCAATGGAATCTGTTTTGGTCTCAGCCAAGGGTGCAATGTGAGGTTTATGGTTACTGTGGGTCATTTGGGAGCTGTAACGTGAAATCACAACCCTTTTGTGTTTGTTTGACTGGTTTTGAGCCCAAGTCTAACGATGAATGGGGTTCTGCTGTTTTTTCCGGAGGTTGTGTAAGGCGTACCAGTCTGCAATGTCAGAATTCTACTGTTGTCAATAAGAAACGTGACAAATTCTTGCCAATTTTGAACCAGAAATCAAGACAAGATCCAAATACAAAGACCTCTAGCAGTTTGCAGGAATGTGAATCAACCTGCTTGAGCAACTGTTCATGTACTGCTTATGCTTATGACACTAATCAGTGTTCACTTTGGTTCGAAGATCTCCTGGATCTTCAAGATGCTGATTCTGGTGGAACAACGTTCTACATCAGACTTGCAGCATCCGAGTTTTCAAGTTCCAAG
>JANZXV010000009.1:2065268-2075841 GCA_027576455.1 Erythroxylum roigii
ATAGTCTCTATTGGCTATTCAGGTTTGAGTCTTCATACCGACACCTGGATCCTGGCTTTCGAGAAGGTCCCGGTAACAAAATTTTTGTTTTTCCGCTGCTGGAGCATGTGATGTTCCTCCCGGGATTTTCCTACAATATTTTATTCCAGTCTTAAAGAATCCCACCTTCTAGTCATTAAGTTCATTCTTAGATACTTAAATGGTATCATGTCATTAAGACTTTTGGTATGCTAAGCTTACTTTCTTTGAATTAATTGGTTATTCAAATGCGAATTATGCCAACAATCTTTTGGGTAGAAATAATACATATGATACTTGTTAATTCCTAAGACATGCATTAGTCTTATGGTTTAGTAAGAAATAAATTTTGGTTGCCTTATCAACCGTGTAAGTCAAATATATGGCAATTAGTGGTTGTTGTGCACAAATCCTATGGCATAGACAACAACTTAGAGACTATGGAATGGACCTTACTAAGATACCTATTAAGTGTCATAATACTGGTTCCATTTATCTTATGAAAAACCTCATTCAACACTCTAGAAGCAAGCATATAGAAATTAAATACCATTTTATTAGAAATCAATTAAAAAAAAGGGATATTAAGTAAGAATTCATGGATACACAACATTAATTGGTTGAGTGAAAATAGATTTTGCAAAATTAACAAAGAATTAGGGATGATTGTTGGAACTTGTTTTGGTAAGTGACTATATTAATGTTTTTATTTACCTTGATTGATTTTTTCATGATTTATTATGTGGTTTAATGTTTAAATTTAAGTTTTAAGTTTGATTTTAAAGTTAACAGGACATACAGGTCAACTAATACCTTAATGTGGTCAACTAGTGTTCTCAAACATCCATTGCTCTTACTCTCCAGTGAGTTAGCTAGTTGTTTGATTTCTTCTTTAGTCAATTATATAGTCACATATACAGTAATATCATAGAATATCCGTTTAACACTCAAACCCCTCCTATATTGATACATAAACAAAACCATAGTCCTCAATCCATAATGCCATTTGTAAAACAATTCAACCAATATCCTATATTAAAGTTCCTTAAAACCCCTAAAATCATTCATTTATTAATCCCATCACAAAACAAATATACGTAAAGAAAAATAGAAAAATATCCAACCAAAAATGGGGTAAAAAGTAAAGAGAACCTAATAAATTCAGAGAGTATCAATGAAATAATCCATTGACAAAATTAAGATATTTGGAACTATAATTTAAACGCATCTTATATTAATTCATTGATAAACCCAACTTTAAGAATGTAACAACCAAACACAACCAATAAGAAAATGTATTAATGATAGAGATTAACAATACATAAAATTTAGATTAACAATACTTAAATTTAGATTAACAATACTTAAAATTTAAAGCCACAAACTGAAGTTCATACCACAAACAAGTTTCAGTTGGTGCAAGCCATTTACATTAAAAATGCAGCAAGTTTAAATAGGAGGTTCAAACCACAAAAAAATACCCAAATCAAACCATGTACACAAAAACCTAGTAAATAACAAAACCCACTTACCTCAATGGACACACATAAGGAGTTGCTGAAGCATGTGAAGGAAGAAGATGACGAAGCTAGAGTGTCTGACGACCAAAGAAGATAACCAAAACAAAGAAAAGAATCAAAGCAGTACACAAAACACAGTAACAAACAAAATTCAATGACGACGTAAAAAACAATCAAAGAATAAAATGTTACCTCAACCGACGATTAATGGAAGACGACAGCGACGACATGCGATGGGTGAGTGTCGGCGATGAATGGCGACGTTGAGTGACGGTAAGGAAAAAAGATGGAGAAAACATAGAGGAGAAAATGTAGGGGGAAGGTTTGGGATGGGTTTAACCCTGAATGAAAACAACATCATTTGGTATTAAACCAAATGGCGTCGTTTTCGATTTATTTAAAACGATTAAGCTGAAGCTAACGATGGACTGGCCTGACCATCGGAAAATCACCGATGGAATATATTACCGTTGGTAAACCCCGACGTTTGATTATTGAACCAAGCATTTTTGCGTAAATTTATCGACAGAGCAGTTATACTGTCAGAGATTCACCGACAGAACATAGATTCGTCGGTAAATCCCCGACGCTAATTTATTGTGGCAAGCGTTCCCACCTAATTTACTGATGAGTATGACTTTTTCATCACTATATTCCATCAAAAAATTTGCCGGGATATTTTACCTCTACCTTCATCGATGAAAATTTTGTTTGTCACAAAATGGAAATTTTCATGACAGTATTATCAACGAATATTGATTTTCGTCTCTAATTAGCTACAGTATTTGTTCCGTCGGTAATTTTCTGTCAATAATTTATGATTTTCTTGTAGTGAATACACTCTATAAATTTTCTATTTAATAAAATGCTTAATATAGAAAACCATATAACATTAATATTTAAGCTCGAATTATGCTTAGCAAATAATGCTTGCAGAGTTGTCCTTTGGGTGCCAAAGTGAGCACACTAATTAGGCAAGGTGTTTAACAACTCTTTAAAGAAATGAGGGATATTTAACCTAATTACTCCCCTAATCCCTTTGCACCAGATAGATACTTTTGGCAAGAAAAGCTTGTTAATAATATTTTAACAAGTAAAAATACCAAGGAATTGATAAGAAGCATAAATCTTAGAGTAGATTGGAATAAAATAGTATGGAGTAAATGTTTAATGCCCAAAACCTCTTTTCTACTATGTCTGACCATCAAAAATAGGTTGAGCGCAACAGACAGAGCTTGATAGTAGCTTAATTCAATTTTATATACAGAAACCATTCATAAAATTGAATTAAGCTGCCATCAATCTCTTTTTATTTCTCCTAAAGATTATGAAAAGCTTATTAAATTGAAAAGGAAGGGTTGTTGAATCTTTTCTCATGAATTTAATAGTATGTTTGGGTTAAATGTTGATACTTGTAATGCCACTTATATTAGTGGTTTTAGTTGAACCTCAATATAGTAAGAAATCATCTTCAAGTGAAACCTACAAGCTATATGAGATAGGAGTTTAGTTGGTTGAGTCTTGATGTAGTTACGTTTCGTTAGACATGAAGTTTGGACTAATAAATTGAAGAGATTGAGAAAATTGTATTAATGGCACTCATTCCAATTAAAAAACATTTTATATACTTGAATTTAATCAGAAACTCAATCAAAAATGATTTTTTTCATTTAAAATTAAAAATTTTCACTAAATCTAAACAAGTTCAAATCAAGTTTAAACTAGATGAAGTCAAGTTAAACTAGATCCCTTGAAGCTCAAATTATTTTCTAAATCCAAATTTAATTTAAAACATAATAAAATTAGACTTTATTTGTTAATTTAAAATTTGACACATCTTGACTTTTTTTTTTGAAAATTTAAAGAAATTGATTAAAAACATAGACATGTTAGTATCACAAGAGGTCTAAGTGGAATACCCTTCTAAAATAGCTCAAAAATCATGACAACCTTTTACAAGAACAACAAATTGAAATGTTTGGGACTAAATGTTTAGGTTTCTGGGTAATTTAAGGAAATGAGAGGGAAATGATATTAAATTTTTTCTATTTTTAAATCATTAATAAGCAAATTCTCCTTAAAAATCAATTGGTGTATGCAATGTCAGTTGTCAGGTTAGCATCTAACCTTATCTGACTTATGCATCTGACCATATCTGGCATATCGCATAAGGTCTAATTAATGGAGGCATGATAAATTGACTCTTTTAATAGTATGTTTCATTTCCCTAAATTACCCAGAAACATAAAACCTGTAACAATCATCCAACAGTTAGTTTTAAGTTCAACCTTTTTCTTCCTACTATGCTCCATCAGTTCACACTTCTGATGTGTTCCCTCTCACTTCCATAAATTCTCACTATAAATAAAGACCCAAACTATTGTAAGAAATTTCCAAGTACCAACCAGAAGATACAATCAGTTTCCATCTCCTTCACTCATTTCTAAAATCTATTACTAATACAATTTAAGGATGTTTTCCAAAAGACTAACGAGGTTGTTTTATGAGCTCCACCACCACTAAGAGAACATGTTCTCAACCAAAAACTTCTCTAAGCACCACCTTTCTTCCCAAGGACGGAGTTATGTGGGGGCTCATGGTGCACTGGCCCCCCCAACATTTAAAAAATTAAATATTTTATTTTTAATATGTATATATAAGAATAGAATTATTTGAAGCTCATTGGTACACTGGATCCCCCAAGATTTAAAAAAATTAAATATTTGGGCCTTCCTATTTTAAATTTCTGACTCCGTCACTGTTCTTCCCCTAAATCCGCAAACCTCATCTCGTTGTAACTTTACTATAACCAACTTCTCTTGAGGAATAAATAATCAAGGAAGTTCTCTTTGAGACACCCATTTCCAAACTATCACCCCTTTCTTCTCTAAAACATCACAAAACAACATCCATGTCCACTTTACCCAATAACCTAAAGGTTAAGCTTTAGTTTCTTTAAACCAAAATCATAAGAAAGAATAAGGATAAGAAATAGACAAAACCCCATAAATCTCTTAAGCCTTAGTGATGTGCAGTAATGTCATACACATTGAAAACAGAAGCAGAAGAAAGGTAGTATGTAGGGTAATTTCGAGGGAATAATGTTATTCACTATGCAAGGTATGTACAGGACAAAATTTAAACTACTCTATCTGAAAGACTATTGGTTGAAATCCCTAGAATCAAGGAAAATATTCTAACAACCTACTGTCATGTGTGTGAAAATAATAGCTGTACACTCTACAGGACAAAGAAGAAAAGGACAAAAGTAATAAGGATAAAAGCTTGTAGTTGGGCCGGTCATTAGTCTTCCTCTCATGATCCAACCCATTGTTATGGGTCTTCTATCATCCGCCCCTCAAGTCAGAGGTGTTGTGAACAACTCTGAACTTGGCAAGTAGACCCGAAAACAAGCGTGTGGACAACGCTTTGGTAAAAAGATCTGCGATCTGCTCCTTGGTATTCACGTGGCGCAACTCGATTAACCCTAGATTCACAGAATCACGAACCAGATGCAGATCTATCTCAAGGTACTTTGTTCTTTCGTGAAAAACCGGGTTCTTCGAGATGTAAATGGCTGCCTGATTATCGCAATACAGAGGTATGGGTTCTCGAACATTAACCCTAAAGGCTTGAAGTAGTTGGATAACCCATTTTAATTTGCAGGTCGTTGAGGCTAAACTTCTGTACTCCGATTCAGCTGAGGATCGACTGACGGTAGACTGCTTTTTTGTTTTCCAAGAGATCGGTGACCCACCGTGGAATATGCAGAAGCCGGTTAAAGATCGTCTGGAGAAAATACAGCTCCCCCAATCTGAATCCGAAAAGGCAACAAGGTGAGGGCTTGTGTTTGCTGCGTAAAAAATCCCCAATTTTTGGGTTCCTTTGAGGTATTTGAGTACTCGTCTGGCTGCTTCCCAGTGGGGTACTCTAGGGTTGCTCATAAATTGACTCAGCTGTTGGGTTACGTATGTGATATCTGGCCTGGTAAACCCTAAATACTGTAATCTTCCAACTATTCGTCTGTATGTTTCTGGTGTCTTTAGTAACTCTCCTTCTTCAATGGTCAATTTTGTTCCAGGAACGATGGGTGTGGTGCAGGGAGTACAATCTGACAAATTGGTTTCTTGGAGAATATCCCTGATGTATTTGCTCTGGGTAAGTAACATCCCGTCCTCTGCCCTAGCAATTTCTATACCCAGGAAGAATTTTGCATATCCTAGATCCTTTATTGAAAATTCTGCATTCAATGTTTGCTTTACCGATTCCACATGTTCTTCATTAGCTCCTGTAATCAAAATATCATCTACATAGATGATCACTGCTAGAAAGTCTTCTCCTATCCCCTTAGTGTATAGGCAATGATCAGCTTCAGATTTGGTGAAGCCAATTGAATACAGTTTTGTAGATAATTCTTTATTCCACTGCCTACCTGCCTGTTTTAAGCCATAAATAGACTTGATCAGTTGACATACCTGCCCTTCCTTAGCCTTTGTGTAGCCTTGAGGGGGCAACATATACAGTTCTTCTTCTAGGTAGCCATGTAAAAAGGCATCATTGATGTATTGGCCATTGTTTGGAGGCAGCAATGGCCAAGAACATTCTTATAGTCACAACCTTTGCCACAGGAGAGAAAACCTCAGAATAATCAGCACCTTCTCTTTGGCTGAAACCCTTTGCCACAAGCCTAGATGTCAGCTTGTCTAGGGTGCCATCCGGATTGTACTTGACCTTGTATACCCACTTCGAGGCTATAGCCTTCTTTCCTTTAGGAAGATCTGTTAGGATCCAAGTTTTGTTCTTTTCTAGTGCGGACAACTGCTCATTCATGGATTCCACCCATTTTCCATCCTTACTAGCAGATTCGTAAGATAGAGGTTCAAAAATTCCAGAAACATTACCTATGAAATGACTGTAGGCATTGCTGTATTTGATGTGCAATTCTCTCAAACTATCTTCATTTGTTCCTGCAGGACAACAAACTTGTAATGTTACATTATTCTCAAGGCAGTAATTGGATGGAGTTACTGAGGTCTGGAGGACATAATCTTGCAGGTATTTGGGTGGTATGTGAGTTCTGTTGCTCTTCATTTGTATAGGTGCTGTGGTTAATGTGGTGTGTTCTGGTGAGCCGTGTGATGAGTCATTTTCAGGTGTGTTTTGGTCTGAATGGTTGTCACATAAGTCACTTGGTTGTGTGGTTGTCTGGGTAGGCATTTGCATAGGGTATTCTGTGTTTGTATTGGTTAGGGAACTTGTGAATAGAGGTTCTGATTCTTGTGAAAGGTTTGTAACCTGTTCAGCAAAAGGAAAGACACTTTCATAGAATACTACATCCCTAGATACAAATACTATCTTGGTAGCTAGCTCCATAACTCTATATGCCTTGTAGTCAGGCAAGTACCCAAGGAAGATACATTTTTTTGATCTGGGGTCTAATTTGGTTCTGTTGGGAGTCTTGTCTAGGCAAAACAAAGGCAGCCAAAGGTCTTCAAGTGTTCATAGTTAGGTTTTCTGTTGTGCAGTCTCTCAAATGGGCTTCTCCAACCTAGGGTCTTAGCTGGGATTCGGTTAAGCAAGTATGTGGCTGTTAATAGGGCCTCTCCCTAGTATCCCTTAGGAAGTTTGGCTTTGAAAAGGAGAGCTCTAGTGATTTGAAGCAAGTGTTTATGCTTAATTTCCACCACACTATTTTGCTGTGGTGTATAGGGGGTGCTCTTCTGGTGATGAATACCCATTTCTGTGAAAGTTTTGGTGCACTCTTAGTTGATGAAGTCTTTCCCATTATCAGTCTGTACTTTTAACACTTTAGTGTCAAATTGTCTCTCTGTGCTTTTAATAAATTGCATAATGGTTTGGGCAGTTTGGTGCTTGTGTCTTAGGATGAAGGTCCAAGTGGCTCTAGTGAAGTCATCCACTATTGTAAGGAAATAATGTGAATCCCCCATGGTAGGTATACTGTAGGGTCCCCACAAGTCCATGTGAATGGTTTCAAAAGGTCTAGCCGAATGTATTTCATGTTTAGGGAAAGGTTTTCTGTGCTGTTTGGCTAGAGGACATACTTGACAAACATGCTTTGCTGGGATAGAAACATTAATTTCATTAATGTGCTGAAGTTTCTCTTTGGATACATGCCCTAGTCTAGAATGCCATAAATCAAAAGAAACAGAAACACTAAAAGCAACATTCTCAGCTTTGTAGAACTCTAAAGAAGGACCTTTTAGGTTGTTTGGGGTTAGGAGAGCCTCCGTGCTCAGCTCATACAATCCATTTACTGCCTTGACAATAGCTATAACATCATTAGTCCGAAGGTCCTGCAAAAACAACTTGTTAGAAATGAAAACTGCAGCAACTTCATTCCGAGTAGTAAGTTTATTGACAGATAACAGGTTCTTGAAGAAATTAGGAATATGTAGAACATTAGTTAAGGAAATTCTATCCCCTAAATGTGACTGCCCAATGTGAGCAACCTCTTGCTTAGTCCGATCCGGGAGAGTCACTGGGTCATATGCATTGTTAACTGTATAGCTAGTGCATTGGGTGAGGTCTGCTGTCATATGTGTAGAGGCACCAGAATCAACAAGCCAAGAGTCAATGTAGTTATAAGAGGTGCCCACAGAATGAGTGACATTACCTGCATAGTTGTGGTAACCTGAAAATTTTACCTCTGCTGCAGTTTTCCCTTTCATTACTTTGCCTATTTCCTGTTGAATGAAATTAGCAATACTAGGATATATTTGTGCATTCCACAGTTTTTCTTCATTCGGCTCTTGTGTGATTTCTGCTGGACTCTCATCCGATTAAACCATATTGGCTTTAACTTTTTCTCTTTGTGCAGCAAGCTCCTTGTACCAGTCTGGAACCCCATGAATTTTGAAGCAAGTCTCCAAGGTATGCCCACTCTTCTTGCATTTTTCACAATACTTATCTTCCTTCCTGAGGTGAGCCCCTTTACTGGAATTGTTGCTGCTCCTGCCTCCTTTCCTCAAGTTATTTGACTGCTTGGCTAGCATTGCCATGTTAGGACTACTGTCTGTAGTAGCATTCACCATCCTTTGTCTTTCGACCGTTTGCAACATAGAAAAAGCTTTATTCACCGTAGGCAGTGGCTCCATTAACATAATCTGATTGACTACATGCTCAAACTCATCATTAAGACCCATTAAAAATTGAACAAGCCTGTGAGCATTTTCTTTAGCATTGATGGCCCTTAAGGCATCACAAGTACACATAGGAATGGGACTTAGGCTAGAGAGATCGTCCCATAATTTCTTTAGCTTAGTATAGTAGGTAGACACTATTAAAGTACCTTGTTTAAGAGAGCTTATTTCCCTCTCTAGTTGGTATAGCAGGGGCCCATTTGCTTCACCAAACCTCTCCTGTAGTTCCACCCATAGATCTCTAGCAGTAGGGAAGGATAAAAAGGCATCACTTAGTTCTTTAATCATAGCATTGAGTATCCACGACTTTACCATGCTATCTGCTCTTTTCCACTTTGCTAATAGTGCTGCATCTTCTGTTGGCATTGTGCAGGTCCCATCGATGAAAGATAGCTTGTCCTTGGCACATAGGGCAATGGCCATGGACTTGCTCCAGGTAATGAAGTTATTGCCACTAAAGGGAGTAGTGACAAGAATAGCATGTGACTGAGTATGGCTCATAAACATTGGCTGTGGGTAGGTCTGTGGCACTAGAGCCACTGTTATCAGGGGTATTGGACATTGGTAGGTTTGCAGGTAAAAATCAAGGTTATAGCTCTGATACCATGAAAAAACAGTAGCAGAGACAAGATAGTGTGTAGGGTATTTCGAGGGAATAGTATTATTCACTGTGCTAGGTATGTACAGGGTGCTATTTATACTATTCTATCTAAAAGGCTATTGGATGAGACAAATACTAACCACCTACTGACATTTGCAATTGCTAGCTGTACATTACAGAAAGAAAAGAAGACAAAGGAGGAAAGAGACAAAAAGAGAAAAAGACAGGCCAAAAAGAACTTGGCTGGGCCACTCTTCTTCACACGATCCAACCCATTATCCTTGGGTTCTCTATCAAGAATAGAGAGAAGAAATCAAATCTGATTTATCTCCAATTGGTTGCTACCCGTTAAGCGCTTATAGTCATTAGCTTGACATTATGTGCGCACCATTCTCCATAGTTTGGTATGTTCATAGCCACTTTCTCTGTCTGAATGTCCTTGAAACCTTCATTAAAAGGCTTCAATAAAAGGAAGTACTGTAGACTTCCTACTATCTTTTGGTATTCAGATGGGTCACTGAGTGGTGTGCCTGAGTTTAGAGCTAGGGGTGGATGACTTGCCATAGGTGTAACGACTGATTTTGCCTCTGTCATTTTTGTTTGCTGTAATAGGTCAAGGATATACTTCTTTTGTGAAAGAATTATGCCCTCACTATTTGGAATAACTTCTATGCCCAAAAAGTAGTGTAGTGACCCTAGATCTTTTATGGAGAACTTGTTTGCCAAAATAGCAACATAGTTGTCTATAAGTTGTGAATTGTTGCCTGTTACAATTATATCATCCACATAAACCACAAGGATAAGAGTACCTTTATGTGACTGCTGAATGAACAATGATGCATCTGAGTATGAGTTTCGAAAGCCTATTTGTAGTAGAAATTGCTTTAAGGCTTGTTACCATGCCCTTGGTGCTTGTTTCAAGCCATAAATGGCTTTTTGAAGATGACATACATAGTTAGGTCGATCAGCATCTTGGAAACCTGTGGGCTGTGTCATGTAAATGTTTTCTGTGAGTGATCCTTGTAGAAAAGCATTGTTTACATCTAATTGCTTTAATGGCCAGCCACTTGTTAGTGCAATGCTCAGAATTATTCTTATTGTTGTTGGTTTTACCACAGGGCTGAAGGTTTCCTGGAAATCTATACCTAGACGTTGAATCCCTTCGCAACTAATCTGGCTTTATAACGATGTACCGAGCCATCTTCATTTCTTTGGATGCGAAATACCCATCTGCAGCCGACCAAGTTCTGATTATCACGAGGAGGCACAAGTTT
>JANZXV010000009.1:2113738-2124613 GCA_027576455.1 Erythroxylum roigii
ATTTTCATTGGGATATTATCAACAAGCTCAATCTCAACTATCTGGAAGGAGTAATTTTACAGTTAAAATGCAGCACAAAATATCAATGGAACTGGACTTCAGAAGATATACTCAAGCAGTTCAACAACTCAAAGAAATCTGTAAGAAATTACCAACTCTTTATACAAAGTTGTGGTCTAGACGGACCTTTATGCTTGTCGGTTTGCTTTTGTCTGGTCTTCTTTTTGCTTTATTCTTCAATTATGATGTACACCACTTCCTCCTCAATACTCACAGGTAGTTCTCCAACACCTCCGAATATGAAAAATCTAGGAAAAGCTATAGACTTAGAAAGAATTCACAGTCTTCTTGCACGAACCCTAGAAGACTCTATCAATCAGGGAACTAAAGTAATCACAGTAGAAACATTTTGCGATTGTTTTCAAACACTCAATGAATGGACAACAGAAATGAAGCATCTTCAGTACTATCCACAAAATCGAGGGAGATTTGGACCAAAAGCAATTATCTTTCCAGGAGCAGATGCATTAACCACTTATTTATTATTTCAGAGTGGACTCATTGATATAATCTACATTCAAGATTTACAACTATTACCAGATTTTCCCATTGGATTTACCAGTGCAGTCAAACATTACAAAGATAGATTTGCAAAGGATCGGAAAACATTATATTGAAATTTGTCAAGAAGATATAAGAGACAGTCCTTATCAAGAACGAAAAGTCATCGAAAAATAGAATTATACATTCATATAATAGAAAAAATAAATGAATGGATAAAAACAGATCAAACAAAAGATTAATGGATCAAATAAATCATTGTTCATTTTGTGATTTATTAATACAATACAAACATGAAACTCAACAATTAGTAACCCAATATCAGTTAGAAACCCATAATTCTGCTCTTAGACTCATAAACTATATTAATTCAAATAGTTCAACTAATCCAGACCAACTTGAAAAAGTGCAATCCCATTTACAAGCTGCACAAAATCTTTATCTGTATGAATTAGCTGAATTAGATTCTGCTAATCATATGTATGGGATACACTTAATAAGACAACATGGATGAAATATCAGATCAGGAACCATTAGAAGATGTAGAGCGTAATATTCAACAACAGTTAGCTGAATTAACTACCTTAGTACAAAAATTAAATCTTACTCCTACTGAACGCCTATATACTACAGTTGACATTGACAAAACTAGTAATAAAAAGAAAGAAAAACAAGAAATAAAAACTGAAAATGAGAATGATGAAATTATTTATGGATGGGAATCAGATCAAGAAGTTTTTATGGAAGATAACCCTCAAACAAGTACAACTAGAGAATTAAGAATGAAAGAAAAAATTATAGGCGATAAACGTAAACAGGTTTTTCAACCATATAATTATCAATAGACAGAAGACCTAAATTTTCTAAATAAAATTAACTATCTTATTATTATTATTATTATTATTGTTAATTATTAATTTTTATTATAAATTTGGTACTTTTATTATTATTATTCGAGATAGAAAATAGGGATAAGAAAACTTGTTGTCAAAATTAAGAGAAACGATATTTTCTAGTTTCTGTAAAACTGTTGTGATTTTTTATTTTCAGAAATAAAAAATCACAACTGAGTAAACCAAACACGTTTTACTTACCTATTTTTCTTTTTATAAAAATGACAACAAAAAATAGAAGAAAAAATAAAAACAAACAGTCCCTAAATTGCGAAACATACCAAGAATGCAAAAGATTTTATAATCAGCGACATAATTCGCACTTGGATATTAACATTTTTTTTAAAAAAAATTGATGGGCTCGGTTCTCATTAATTGATTTGTATTTCAGTGGGTCAGCTCGGTCCACTACCACGAGGGTTAAAAAGGAATTAACAAAAATCAGGAAGACTTTTGTGGCAAGGTGGCATGAATAATTTATGTATGAAATGAGAAATATGAAAGCGGCGTTCATCACATTTTAGCAAGAAAACTCGTACAATGACCATGCAAGCAATTCTTTGTCTGACTATCCGCTGGCAAGCTTTTTCAAAAGAGTTATTCATTTTAGGAAGTGTCTGGGGTCTCATCTTCGTGTGGGGTATAGTACTGGCAAATGAGCTTTGTGTGTGAGTAAGGATATAAGATATTCTGTTCAATTTTACTGTGTTTTATTCTGTTTAATGAATTTCAACTATTTATTTATGTAAGTTTCATATTTATTTTTTTGGAACTCATGTGAAGCTTACATAAATAAATGACTGAGATTTATTGGATAAAATAAAATATCATAAAATTGAAAAAAAAATCTGAACTCGAGAATAAGAAGAAAGGTGTCTCTTTCGTTGATTCCAAAAGTTAATGCCTCTGAGACAATGTTCACTATTCCTGTTGAAATTTTAACTATTCAATCGACCCAGCGCGTTTGACTTTCAATTCCGATGTTTTATGGGTCCGGGTCAAGAGGAAACACTGTCGAGGTGGCGCATCACGTGGTTGATCGATGTATTGTACTCATTTCCACGAAGCCATAGCTCACTCGCTTCCTCATCCACCCATCCATACGCCAATCGTAGGAAGCTAACGTCCTGTTTCGATTTCTTGCTATACGAGGAATCTTCTCTTCTTTCTTTTTGTTTTCCCCCCAGTACAATACTTCCCTCCCATCCCATGTATAAGATGAGTTTGGGTCAACCGGTCAAGTGGGGTATAATACTACTACAGTACAAAGTAAATTAATCAAAGCCACGGTTGACGGATAACGACTGTATAATTTACTTGTTTTGTGAAACACGTTTTGGTCGGAGACGCCAACCTCGTATAAATGGTCCTCATTCCTCAACTTTGTATTGCTATGCTTATCGATGCCAAGAAATTCGTCATAACAGAATTCGAGAAGCGAGAAAGAATGGTGAGGACTCCTTACTGTGACAAGTCTGGACTAAGGAAAGGTACATGGACTCCCGAGGAAGATAGGAAATTGGTGGCGTATGTTACTAGATATGGTTGCTGGAATTGGCGCCAACTACCCAAATATGCAGGTACGAGAAATTAAGCAGAACTATTTCAACTCTAGACTCAATTTTCTGAACATCGGACCATGTTTTTACCCTCTTCTGATCCGTTTGATGGGTCAATACGAACCGAGTTGGCTAACTGATGATATCACATTCTATGTATTGCAAACATAGAGCTAACTGTCTCTTATGTTGTTCCAGTTCTTTCTACTTTTCGTTGGATCAATAAAAGCTTTTCCCTAGATATGACTAAACGTTTTCCACTTTTGTCGACGTTTTAGGTCTGTCTAGGTGTGGGAAAAGCTGCAGATTGCGGTGGATGAATTATCTAAGGCCAAACGTCAAGAGAGGGAATTACACTAGAGAAGAAGAGGAAACAATAATTAGCTTGCATGAATCACTTGGGAACAGGTACATACTTCAAGATTGACATTTTTTCTAGTCTTTATCCATCATATCATGATAAGATTTAACAAGGGAAAGAAGCTAATTTCAATTTATCTCTCATTATCTCACAAACAATAAGGTGATTGATAGGTTTACAGTAAGCGTAGAAGGAGATCTCAAACAATAGTTTTGAATATGCAGGTGGGCTGCCATTGCTGCAAAATTACCAGGAAGAACTGACAATGAGATTAAGAACCACTGGCACACCAATCTTAAGAAGCGCGTCAAACAAAACTCAGCCGCAAAAGAAGTGAAACAAAGCCCATCATCTGATGATATTTCTGGACTTGAAACAACTAGTAAGGAGGGGATATCTTCAGAAAATATTTTACAAAGTCCTGCAGAACCTCATCTGGTAAACGATAGCTCCTGCTCCAGCTCCAGCTCCAGCTCCATCTTCAGTTCCACATTGTCGCCGCAACAATCCTACAGTAGTTTCTCATCCATGATCAAAGATACCAATTATACAGATACTATAACTAGTCCAGACTTGATGTCTAATGGTGATGGGTTTGGTTTCTTGGAGGCATATCAAGCACCTTGTGGGGATTTTTGGACAGAACCCTTCTTGGCTGATACTTTCTGTGATCCTTCATTACCAAGTTCTGAGATTTTGACATCCTTTGTAGACATCCACTCTCAATTTCCTGATGGAGAGATTTTAGGTGCTTATGGACTCTACTGAAGAGCAGCTTGGGAGCATATATTAGAGAAGCCATGTTGCAAACATGTGTAAATGATTGTGTTGCAAGTATTAGAGAAGCCATGTCGGTATATTTACGGACGGACACATAATAAGCCGTCGGTAAATTTACTTACAGCCGTTTTAACGACGTCTTTATCCATCGGTTGTATATTACCAACATAATCTCTATCGCTAAATGACGTTTTTCTTATAACGAGAGTTTACTAAATGTAAGTTCTTGCAACTTAGAAAAGCCTACATGGATAAACAGGCGTAATAGAAGATTCTGCCCATAAAATTGAAAACGACTCCAAAGTGTTAACGAGTTTTGTGTATTCTGTTGCTATTGCCAAGATGAAGTTTTGCAATAACCCTTATCAGTAGCTAATCTTCGTTAAACTACTTGATCTATCTGGCCATCAGTCAAATTATGTTTGAAATGTGTAAAACGTGAAATGATCGAAATTGATTAGATTGTGGCCAACAAAAATTTTGGCTCATGAAGCAAACAAATCCTTCCTGAAAGAAGCTTCTCTTGTACCCCACAGAATGTGCCCTTGTTGAGAGACTGGGGAAGGAGGATTTTTTGCGACATTTTGTTTGTCTTTTTTTGACCTAACAAAATTGGATAAGCAAACAGGAAATTTAACTTTTACAGCCGTTGGATCTTCACAGCATTTTGTCTTTACTTCTCTGTCAATTTGAACCAAGCCAGAAGTAGCTCGACACTAGGATCTTCACACCATTTTGTCTTACTTTTTTTTTCCCCTGTCAGTCTGAACCCAGCCAGCAGTAGTTTGATACTCAGATCATCTAGATCCTCACAGCATAGTCCAATTTCCAATCGACATATCGTAATGTAAACTGCATGCAACGCACCTGAGGCAACTGTCACCATCATCTGTCTCCCTTGGACTATGACAGCTCCCATTGCGATCTGCTACCTAAGTCGTCTCTCTAATTGGATGTGTACGGCCTATTGGGTTGTCGTCATCTGTTGCATACGGGCAGCAATATTTGTAGATCGTCTTGAAGATTGGGATAGAAAAAATCATCTGGTAATACCTCTATTCCATTCATTCATATTCAATTTATTGATTATGAATCTGCAGGACTTTTACATTACTACAAATTGTTGATTACTCTTCATAATCTAAAGTAGGAAGTCAGTCTATAAATAATTTTCTCGCGCAGTTCCAACCTCTTTGAATCAAATTTCTATCAAAATTAATAAAGATCATCTTCATCTTATTTAAGTTCTCATGGCTCGCCTTAATCTTGAAAGAATCTTCACAGTCTGAATTTGATCTTTTAAACACTTGATCCTTATATTAGAAATTCAGTAATCACCTTTGTAAGAATCAACATCAAACTTGTCATACTTGTGCAACAAGTTGTCCTATCTCCACGATCAAACACCTTTAAATCTGGATCTTTCTCTATCACTGCTGTGAATCTTCATCTGTAGCTGTTGTTGCCACAGAAGGTTTTATCGCCATCATATTATGATATTGAGGCACTACTTAAATAGGCTATCCCTTCTAATTATTCTACTTCCTTGTCTTCCACCAACGGTAATTCTCATTAACTTTATAACTCTACACACTACAAGAAAAATGTCGTTTAGTGACAGAAATTACCGACAGAAAATATTTGGATTCTGTCGGTAATATAAATTAGTAACGGAATCAACCGACGGACAACGACGTCATTAAAACGGCCATAGCTAAATTTACCAACGGACATATTATATAACTGTTGGTAAATATACGGATGGATGGTTGTGATTGTCGGTAAATTTGCCAACGGATTTGCTATGACCTGTTGGTAAATTTACCTATGGACTTTTCCTTTCCGTTGGAATATTTTCCGTACTGGTTATTTCGTTGGTAAGATTTCCAAAGGTTATGATTGACCGTCGGTGAGTATATCGATGGTTCAGAAAATTTTGACGGTTAAGTTGGTGACAGCTGGCAATATTATCGACGGAACAAAGAGTAACTGTCGGTAAGTATCTTACATTTTACCGACAGTTTTTGGTGTTCCGTCGGGAAATATAGTGCATCCAGATGAACTTTTAATTTCCGTCGGTAAAGAAAATTAATTTTTTTTAAAAAATCTCAACATTAAATTTTATTTCATGATCTTATGATTAATGTATAATTTTAACAGTTATTAATTATCTATGCATAATATTTTGATTTGTTTATATATTTAATTTGTTTAAACAGAAAGTTGATTGATATTATAAAGTTAAAATTATCTTAATCGATAATAAAAACATTATAGTGTATATAATAAGTCTTTGTAATTCAAAGCAAATGACTATAACAATCCTATTGTCCTAGTGACAGCGGGTGCTCTGAGGTATTACCTCTCGTCTTCAACTCATCCACCTCATGTCTCAATTGAGTTATGTACTCCATCAATGTCTCCACTGTGGTCTGAAGTTGATTGACTTCATTGGTTTGCAATCGTCTACTAGATGTTGCTGTATTGGACGTGGAGGCTTGCGAATAACATGTTGGGTCCGGGTCCTGTTACTTATCCCGAGGCAACAATTTGAGGCGGTCGGGTAAAGATTATTCGAGAGGAAAGTTGAAAACTTCCATTGAAAAGAAAATTTTGCCATCAGCAGTGGCAAGTTCACCAATTTTCTTTTCAATGGAAGTTTTCAACTTTCCTCTCGAATGATTAAGGAGAAGTTCGTACAATTTCTAACAACACATATCAACTCAACAAAATGAACATGAACATATACAAAAGAAACTTCTTAAATTCTTAATCTCATTACTAGAACAAGATGAAGTTTGAACATAGCTTTTGTTGGACCCCAAAATTATTTTATTTTATTTTCCTAGAATTTATTCATTAATTTAGCAAGCATAAGTAGCAATTAGAATTTAGAATAGAAATGTTAGAATTAAGAAAGATTATAAAGGGAAATTTTGGCAAGTCACTTAAGTATAAAAGCCATAAGGCATTAAAGGAAGGGCAAGGTTGACATTTTACACTCATTAAGGGTATAATTGGAAGATGAAAATGTGGTTTTGCTCGTAGGAAGAGGGAAAAATGTGAATGAGGGAGAGAAGAAGAGAGGAACAAAAATGAAGAGAGAAAGGATAAAAGAGAAGGAAGATTAAGTTAGGGTTCATCTTTTCTTAGCTATTAAGAGTGATTGTGAGGTTGTTCAAGAAGAGAAAAAGAAAAAGGAGGAGGAGAGCTTCCATTTGAGCCAATAATTGAGTGAAGATTCAAGGTAAGTTCGTTTTTTAATCGTTTGGATTTTTGGAAAGTTTTAGTTCATGAAGTTTAGAAAATGCATAGGTTTGTATGGGTTCTCAATTTGTATTCCTATTGAATGGGATTTTTGCCAATGCTAAAGGGAATCAAGAAGGGCAAGAGAAACAAGAGGAGAGGCACCTTTGAGTAAGTTTTTCAGTAAGGAATCCAAGGTGGGTTACATGTTTATAGTTAAGTTAATGAGCCATAAATGTTTTTCCAAATCAATAGAGTTAAATGATTTTAAATCGCTTCATAAATGTTGCATTTATTACTCCTTAAATGCTTTAAGAATTGCTACATGTTTGGTACATAAATTTTGTTGATGAATTATGAATTGAAGATGGAAATCGTATTTTTGAAATATATCATGCTTATAGAAATCATGTTGCCAAAATGTGCCTTTTAGGTAATATGTTTGTAAGTTTTGAAATTCATGTTTGTGTGGGTTAGTGGTGGTCCATTTTGTTATGTCACGTGCACGTTGACCATATTAAAGGCTTCTCCTGCCTGCCCGATAGTGGCATGGAGCTCCTTCACGGACTCCCTCATTTTTACGAACTACGCAAAACTATTATGTGGGTTTGTGATAGTCCGTTCTGTTATTAATGGAGATTCGCAAGAACTCCCACATGGACCTACCCAAACCATTCTGATTGCTTATGTGTTCATGATGTGTTGACAAGTTTGATGAATACATGATTTATGTTATTTATGAATTGTTTGACAAGTTGAGAATTTAAGAAATATGTGTTGTATGGATTCAATGTAAATTTACTATGGCAATGAATAATTTCAATGGTTTTGCTCATTTCTCCATATAAACTTGTTACCCACAAGCTTTTAAGCTCACCCCCATTCTTCCCCATCTCTAAGTGATGAGCAAGAGATCGAGTGATCGAGTCGAGAGTCAAGGCATCACTCCAATTCTGCATATTTTATTATTTTAAGTTAGTTTTTGGAAAACACAAGGTTTTAGCCGCATTTCAAGTTTTACTCATTTATGTAAATTTTATATTTTTGGGTTATGAGACCAATGCTGTATTGTCGCTTGAAATACCCATTAAAGCTTTGTAAAACTCTTCTTTGATGATAATGAAATATATTTGTGTTTTAGCTCATGACTTTGTAAGTTTCGCATTTCTTTCTCAAAAGACTAAGATTTGAAGAAGTTTGTATTCATCTTTTGGTTGAGTGGTTTAGGGTTGTGGAATTGTATGTGCAAAAATGTTAATGTTGGATAGTTGGGTTTGGGTGTCTAAAATCGAAGGTTTCGCCGCGGCGAACCTTTCCCGAAGGGTAGTTCTGTTTGATTTTGGTAACTTTGCCGCTGCGAAAATACTTGGGTTTGATCTGGGGTTTTTACTGCGGCAAAGCCAGCCTTTCGCCACGGCACATTTGTCTCGAAATTCACTTAACCTTGAGACTTCGCCGTGGCGAAGCTAAATGTTGACCGCAGCGAACTTGTCCCGAAAGGTCATTGGAAACACTTCCATAGTTTCGCCGCAGCGAAACATTACCTTGTCGCAGCGAACCCGCCTTTGCTGACGGTGAACTTTTCATTTCAAATTGAATGTTTCCAACTTTCCTCTTGCATGACTTTCACTCGGCCGCCTCAAGTGGTCGCCCTGGGATAAGTAACAGGACCCGAGCCCAACAACTTTAGTTATATATCAACAACCACATCGATAACTCAATACAAAATACAAAATGGATGCCCATGTTTGATATCCTTATAAAGCTACCCAAAAAATGGTCGAACTAACTTAGTTACAAAAGATTTCTATCTTGGAGTTTGTCCAAAGCCTTTGGAAGGATTAACAATTGTCTTGTACTGCACTTGAGGAGAAAATAATGAGTTGAGCTACAAAGTTCAGTGGCTAATATATTTATAGCCATTGGTAATGAGCCATACAATTAAAGCATATATGTATATAAATCTCTAAATCTATACCTCAATCTAATCTAGCAATTCAGTCATCAACAGTTCAAACTTAAACACTCATACTTAAGGAAGTCATCACATAACACATAACATACGTATTTAAACCTCACAACATAACACCCAATTATGCATCATACTTGACAAATCAACGATGAAATACAAATAAATGGCTTGAGAGTCCTATGGGTCGAACTGGAGAAACTGAAGTTTACACTATGAACAAAATGAGTCCGTTCGTAGGATCTCATATGCCACAATCGGACAGCTAGGAGAAGGCTTAAGTCAATGTGCACGTGACGAACGAAATAGTTTCTCTCTTGCCCAAACACAAGCAAATTTTTATGCTCAATTGATTTCATTGCATGTTCATACTTTTATGCTTCTTATACTTTTTCTCTTTGATTATACAAAATGTCATACATCTTTCAAGGCATGACATGATAATACATTATAATGCATTTTCCTAGATTCACAACAAGTCAAATTCAAGCAATTAAGCATACACACACACACACAAGTAAGCAATTGGCTCATCTCAACAATAACTATAAACATATTACCCACCTAAATTGCTTGAAAATCTAAGTTCAATTATGCCCTTCTTCTTGCTCTTGTATAGGATTTTCTTAGTTTCCTAAAACAAACCAAATTCTTATTCAACCCAACATTCAAATGGACAACTCATAAAGCTTCAATAATCAAAATGATGAAATTGAGCTTAACTTAACCTACCCATAGAATAAGTTAGAAAACAAAAACTAGTTTAGAAATCCATGAAAAATCAATTGGGTTTCTCTTCTTTCTTCCAACACAAACCCATTTCTCTACTTCTTTTTGCTACCTAAACAAGAAGAAAGATGAAGCTTACCTTAAACTTTAGCCAAATCTCCTCCTTTTTTATTCCTCTACTATTTTCCCTCTTCTTTCCCTAGCTTCCACGATTTTCTTCTTCTTCTTTTCTCTTCTTTCACGTTTTTCTCTTCTCTTCTTTTCTTCTCACGATTTTCTTCCCTCTCTTCTTATTCAAGACCACATTTTGGTCTTGTCCTTCCAATTTTACCCTTCATTTGTTTTGTTAAAAGATTACTTACTCCTTTAGTCCATTAAACACCATATTAAGCCTATTAAATACCAGACTATACTCTAACTTAATTCTAACACTTCTATTAAAATTCTAATTTCTATTCATGCTCACTAAATTAATGGACTCAATTTTAAAAATAAATAAATAATTAAAAAATTTTCGGGGTCCAACATAACATGTGTTCACAAATGAACCTAGCCCTAAGATTCTTTCATGATGGTCCCTATGTTGGACCCCGAACTTTTCGTGAAAGGTTAGAACTATGGAATAAGAAATTTTGGTGATTAGTCACGAGTTAAGAGCACGTGAATAAAAGTTCTTGAACCAAGAATTTATAGACAAGAGTGATGTGATTCCGCAAGTTCACGGGTCTCAAGTAGTACAGTATAATATCGTCCCACAGGGAGTAATTGTGTAAGTAC
>JANZXV010000009.1:2124713-2150027 GCA_027576455.1 Erythroxylum roigii
CCCCCCCCACTTAATATGAACATTGTCAATAATGTTCAAGTAGTCAACAATCAAACACAAAGAGGGGAAAGAGGAAGAAGAAACTTCCCTGAAAAAGAATCGGCCAAGAACTCTTTGTCACCAACCACGCAAACCTAAAGAAAACTTAAAACAAATCAAAGAAATGCGTTAACCTAGAAAGAAATACAAAGGAAACAGCAAGAAAAAAAGAGAAAGAAAACTACAGTCCTACTAGAAAGGCATGCATTACGATCAAGGAGGTGAAGTGTCATAAAGAGATAATCGCTCCTCAGAATTATCCACAAACCTGGGCATATACAATTTAGCTCGTTGTCCATTTACCTTGAAAGGGTTTTTATTTTCTCGATTTACCTCAAGGACCCCAAAAGGAAGGACTTGGATCACAGTGAATGGACCATACCACCTTGACTTAAGCTTCCCTGGAAAAAGACGAAGAAAGGAGTTGTAGATCAATACCTAGTCTCCTACCTTAAAGTCTCAATGGAGGATCTTCTTGTCATGCCACTTCTTCACACGGTCCTTATATAACTTCGAATTGTTATAAGCATCCAAATGGAACTCGTCAATCTTGTGAAGCTACATAAGTCTCTTAGCATCTGTAGAAGACAAATCAAAGTTAAGAAATTTGGTAGCCCAGTATGCACGATGCTCTAACTCATCTGGAAGATGACAAGACTTGCCATACACTATCTTGAATGGTTACATGCCTATGGGTGTCTTAAATGCGGTCCTATATGCCCAAAGTGCATCATCTAGCTTTAAAGATCAGTCCCGCCTAGAAGCATTAACAGTTTTCTCTAGTATTTTCTTTAATTCCCTGTTTGAGACTTCAACTTGCCCACTAGTTTGGGGGTAGTATGGAGTAGCTACCTTATGAGTCACCCCATACTTAGCTAACAATGAATCAAAAATTTTGTTGCAAAAATGTGACCCCCATCACTAATGATAGCCCTAGGTGTGCCAAAATGTGTAAAAATATTCTTCTTCAAAAATTTAACAACACCTCTAGCCTCATTTGTGGGCAATGCCTCTGCTTCCACCCACTTCCTCACATAATCAACAGCAACCAATATATATTGATTGGAGAAAGACTTAGGGAATGGTCCCATGAAGTCTATACCCCAAACATCAAAAACCTCGCAAACAAGAATGTTAGTCAATGGCATGTCATGTCTCTTACTAATATTCCCGACCCTTTGACACCTATCACAAGATTTGATAAATGCAAATGCATCCCTAAATAAGGTGGGCTAATAGAAACCACACTCTAAAACCTTATGAGCTTCCTAGATGCACCATAATGTCCCCCAGCCTCTCTAGAATGATAATGATGTAAAGCAAAAGATCATCCCAAAGATAGTATCTTACCTCAGACAAAAAAATTTCTTTTGAGCATAAGAAAAATCAAGGGGATAGATATTACCAGCAAGGTAGTTTATATAGTCCGCAAACCAAGGAGTGACTATCATAACCATCAGATGCTCATAAGGAAAAGTCTCCTAAATGTCCTTCTTTGTTGCACTCTCTATGGCAACTTCATCTAACCTTGACAAGTGATCAGTTACAAAATTCTCGGCTCCCTTTTTATCCCTCAGTTCAATGTCAAACTCCTACAAAAGTAACACCCAACGAATTAGTCTTGGTTTAGCATCGGGTTTTGCCATCAAGTATTTCAAGGTTGCATGGTCAGTATACACAATCACTTTAAACAAAACCAAATATGAGTGAAACTTGTCAAAAGCGAACACAACCGCCAACATCTCTTTCTCTATAGTGGTGTAATGGCGTTGTGCACTATTCAATGTCCTACTTGCATAAAAAATGGGATGAAAGTTCTTACCTTATCTTTGGCTTAAAACAGCACTCACTGTATAATCACTTGCATCATACATTAATTCGAAGGAAAGAGACCAGTCAGGAGATATAAGAATAGGTGCAATTACAAGCATATCCTTTAACAATTGAAAAGATGTCAAACATTTATCGTCAAAAGCAAACACAACATCTTTTCCAAGCAACTCAGTCAAAGGTTTAGCAATCTTAGAAAAATCCTTAATGAACTTACGATAAAAACTAGCGTGACCTAAGAAACTTCTAATGAATCTAACATTATTTGGTGGTGGAAGTTTCTTAATGACATCAATTTTTGCTGGGTCTACCTCTATACCCTTGCTAGAAATCTTGTGACCTAAAACAATGCACTCCTGAACCATGAAATGACATTTTTCCCAATTTAGCACTAAATGGGTCTCTTCACACCGAATTAAGACTTTCTCTAAGTTATCCAAGCATGCATCAAATGAAGTACCAAACACAAAGAAGTCATCCATAAAAATTTCAATGCAAGATTCAAGCATATAAGAAAATATAGCCATCATGCATCTTTGAAATGTAGTTGGAGCATTGCATAACCCAAATGGCATGCGTCTATATGCAAATGTACCATAGGGACATGTAAAGCTTGTTTTCTCCTGATCTTCCGGGGCTACCGGAATCTGCAAATACCCACTATATCCATCTAAGGCACAATAAAAATCATGTCCAGCTAGTTTCTCAATCATCTGATCAATGAAAGGTAAAGGAAAATGATCTTTCCTGGTGGCATCATTCAACTTCCTACAATCTATGCACATTCTCTACCCAGTTACCTTCCTAGTGGCTATTAATTCATTTTTCTCATTTTCAACCACAGTGGTGCCTCCTTTCTTTGGTACCACATGCACAAGGCTAACCCAACCAGAATCAGAAATGGGGTAGATAATACCTGCATCCAAAAGCTTTACTACCTCATCTTTCACTACCTTCATGTGTGGGTTAAGTCTCCTCAGGGGCTGCACTATCGCCTTACTTCCATCCTCCATGAAAATGTGGTGTGTGCAAAATGAAGGGCTTATACCTTTGATATCTGTAATGGACCACCCAATTGCCTTTTTGTGGTCCCACAGTACCCTCAGCAACTGCTCTTCCATGGAACCTAACAAACAAGCAGAAATGATAACTGGTAAGTGCGCAGGTGGGTTAAGATAAACATACTTTAAATGACTCGAAAGAGGTTTGAGGTCAAGAGAAGGGGGCTCTTCAATTGAAGGCTTTGGAAATGGCTCTCCAAAAATTCTAATCTTATTAAGAAAGAGAAGACAGATTTGTTCCAATACTTTAAAGTTGATAAAGAATATAGTGATCAGTTGAAATAGAAGTCAAGAACTTTTATGGTTACAATAAAATTACATAAACGCTAAATAATTTTTTAGTGTAATACAAGGGAGGAGAAACATAAATGGTATTTTTGTTTTGAGAATGAGGACAAAAAATTGATAAATGATCAAGAACTCAAAAGGATGGCAAGAAACTAAATGAATATAAACCAATTACCTGCTGTAATGTGATGCATAAGATCATCTCAAAGATCCTTGCTAACAAATTAAGGATTACTCCACCAGACATAATCAATCCTAGTCAAGGGGTCTATGTTCCAGGTAGAAGTATGGGTGACAATATTATGCTAGCTCAAGAACTATTCAAAGACTATAATCAAAAAGTACAAGTCACGAGTTGTGCATTCAAAATAGACTTCACCAAAGCATATGATACAGTAGAGTGGGACTTCATCATCAATTCACTTTATGCTTTTAGATATACTAGCAGGTTCATTAGCTGGATACACTTTTTCATTTCTAAAGTTTCATTCTCAGTGTTAATGAATGGTGAACCTACACAGATTTATCAAGCTGCTAGGGGAATAAGATAGGAAGATTTATCTATAGAGGTGCTTCAAAGAATGGCACAGATGTGCATTGTTGAAAGCTCAAATTTCATATATCCTTTTCAATGTAGAGAACTCAATATCACTCAACTTTCTTTTGTTACAGATGTGCATTGTTGAAAGCTCAAATTTCACATATACTTTTCAATGTAGAGAACTTAATATTAGTCAACTTTCTTTTGTTGTTTAGCAAGTTTCGGGTCTGAAATACAATCCTCATAAAAGTGTTGCTTATCTTTCTAAGCAAAGTAGAGATGATTCAACATGATTATTCATTAAAGCTGGTTTTCCTATACATCAGTTACCTTTCACTTACTTAGGAATTCCAATTTCCACTAAGAAGCTAAAGGAAGTTGAATGCAGACCTCTTATTAAAAAAGTGAATAAAAGAATCTTTGTCTAGAGCAACATATTTCTATCTTATGGAGGTAGGTTACAGCTAGCTATTTCCATTCTCAACAATCTATATGTTTATTGGTTGTCACACTTAGCTATTCCTAAAGGAGTTTTTAAGAAAATTGACAGGTGTATTAGGGTTTTCATATGGCATGGTCTAAATTCAAATGGTAAAAAGACTTCCAAAGTTAAATGGAGTGTTATGTATCTTCCCAAAGAATATGGTAGGTTAGGAATTAACTCTACGAACAGAATGAACAAGATTTTATTAGTTAAGAGATTAAGAAGAATTTGTTATGACAAAGAGAGTCTTCGGGTGAAATGGATCAATACGTTTCACATCAAACAAGGAAGCATTTAGGCAATCTCTCAGAAATGTACTCATTCCTATACCTTTCAAAAAATCATACTTACTAGGCCTTTTATGCATAATCATATCAAGCACTACATCAAGGATGGGAAGAGCACTAAATTATGGTTTGATAACTGGCATTCACTTGGTCTTTTATCTTACAATTCTGACTCTAAGAGGGGTAATACCTGAGAATACTGAGATGTATAAACTCATTTACAATAACAACTGATATTGGCCTTTTCATACAGCTGGGAGAATTAGGCCAATAACTAATTGTATGCCAAACTACTTACTAAACTAGATACAATAGGATCAAGCCAGCTAGATGTTGCACAATTCACACAAGTTCACAACTCAGTCATGCAAACATTTACTTGGACCACCCATCAGATTTTTTTTCTTTACAAGCTAATTTTTAGTTTTGGTATTTCTCTAGCTCATTCCTTTATTCTGTAGTTAGCCACTAAGTGAAAGCTGGGAACTAGGGACATGATTAAATTTTATATCTCCAACAAGTCTTGTCCTTTATGTTCTAGTGTTAATGAAACTTTAGATCATATATTCTTCAAATGTTGTCATACAAAACTGCTTTGGAGAAAAATTCTCAGTTTATTTGAGCTTCAAGACATGAATTTTAGTTGGTTAGAATGCTTATCTTGGATAAATGACTAAAATGGAGAAGTAAAGAGGATCATAAGGTCTTTAGAATAGGTTTTGCTATGCTAGTCCACTTTATGTGGAGGATTAGAAACACGAAGATGTTTGGAAAAGTATATCAATACAACAAATTCACATGGATGGAGTCTTTCGTAAGCTTAGAATGACAATTTTGGCTAGTCCTCATAAACAACTCATTTCCATTCGAATCAAACAATAAATTCGAATTTAGATAGTGCAACTCAAATATTCTCTGATTATTGGTTAGTTCATTTTTTACTTACTCCAATTGTTGGTGATGACTTTCAGTTCTCTTTGTAATTTCCACCATTTTGAATGAATATTTTACGTACTTTCCAAAAAAAGAAAGTCCAAGTGAGAGATGATGAACTTTACATCGTACACTTTGTAAGGAAGCAGAAGGCATCAACTATATTATTTTGACTAGTAACTAAGTTTGAAGAAAGAGTCAAGCTAAATATTTATATAGAGGTGCTTGTTAGGTAACCCAACCACAAATTTGATTCTCTTTCAAGTTTATTTGAACATATTTATAGTCTCATGGACCAATAATTTATATGTTTATAGTTATTAATAAATTTATATCCCATTTTAATTATTTGTGTTTAGAATATTTATTCTTTTATTTTTATGTTTTTCAGTAAGGAATATGATAAGTAGTGATTTAGTCATATTTTTGGTCTTATATTTAATGCATTTTGCTTTTTATGAGTATTATTTTTTATTTTGTTACTTAAGTTGTTCGAATTTTGTTTTTAGATCTAATTCACTCCCTTGGAGCAAAAATGAATGAATTTTGACAAGTTTTGAGTAATAGAGTGTAAGACAGTGTACATGGTTGTGTATGAGAGTTTGGAGACTTGTTGAATCCTTTTCTACAAAACACACTTATGTTGAACGGAAATATGCTCGTGTTGAATAGTGAGAAGGCCATATTAATAGTATAAGCATGTATCTCTGCATATGTTAGATCCGACTAATGTCACATGATAATTTAAGAACACAATCATCAACATGCTTGTATTGATGATCGTGTAACTCACTGTATCCAATTTTCAAATTTAAAAAGATGAGCTTAAGTTATAGACAACAAAAGGAGGTTGAAAATACAAAGATAGGAACCCTTGAATGGCTAAAGAACAAAGAAACAACCAAGGAAACCACTTTAGAGGGGATTTTAATCAATATAGAGTGAAGTTTTTGGAGATTTTAAGGATTTTATTCTTGCTTTTTGAGATTTCTTTCTATTATAATGAGCTACATACCTTTTAGTATCTAGATTAGATGAACCCTGGGATGGATTTTGTAGTGACTTTATTTTAATTTATTGTATTCCTTAATTTTGTAGTGACTATTGTTAGTATATTATTTCATATATGATTTCATGCTATTAAGATTGAAAAATCCTTTGTATAAATAGATCTAACATAATTGAAAAGAGTTGTATGCAAACTTAGAAATTGGTCGACATAGATCTGCTTTATATTAGGATTAAACCTAATAGTGAAATTCATGAATCGATTAATGTAATTTTAAAGGTCTTAATTAGAAATAGATTTAACTTAATTAACCTAGAATTAGGGATAGTAAGAAGGAGTCTTGGTGGTGGAATGAAGTCGTCTAAGATAAGGTAAAGGTCCAGAAGGTTGTGTATAAAGCTCTATTGGATTTACGTATAAAGTTCTATTAGATAGAACAAGGACTAAGAGAGGGTAGCCAATAGAGAGAGTAATAAGTTAGCAAAGAAAGAGGCGAAGAAGATAGTCTCAGAAGCCAAAAGTAGAGTTGATGAGAACTTGTATCAAATATGAGAAAATAAAGATAGAGAAAGGGATATTTTTAAGTTGCCAGAGTTAGGGAATGGAAAGTGAGGGACATGGATCTAGTTTGTTTTGTAAAGAATGAAGTAGGATGGGTGCTCTTGGATAAAAATGACATCAAGAGAAGATGACATGGCTACTTTTATAGGATTTTTAATGAAGGCAGAGATAAAAACATTTTCTTAGGTGATTTTAGCAGTTCTGAGAAATAATATAGCTTTGTTTATTGTCAATGTATTACAAGAGAAGAAATTAGAGGAGGAGCAAAATGAAAAGTGGAAGAATAATAGGACCTAATGAGTTACCTATGGAGGTGTGTAAGAGTTTAGACGCATAGGGTCTCACTTAGTTAGCCAAGTTTTTTAATGTGATCATCAAGTTTGCCAAAATGCTAGATGAGTGGAGACTTAGCACATTAATTCCTCTCTACAAGAACAAAGGCAACATTTAAAGTTATAACAACTATAGGGGCATCAATCCACTTAGTCACACCATAAAGTTATGGGCAAGGGTGATAGAGAAAAGAGTGAGAAAGGGTACATCTATCTCAAAAAACCAACTTAGTTTCTTTGCAGGGAGGTCTATGATAGAAGTCATACATCTCCTTAGACGAATACAGGGACTTATGATAGGGTACCTAAAGAAGTCATATGGAAGTGTTTAGAAGCTAAGAAAGTTTTTGTTATCTATATATGAGTTATTAGGGATATGTATGAATGTGTTAAAACTAGAGTAAGGATGATATGAGAAGACGCATAATATTTTTTTTATCAATATCGGGTAACACCAAGGATCCTCTTTGAGCCATTTCCTATTTGCAGTAGTTACAGATGAGCTTACCAATAATATTGAAGGGGATGTGCCTTGTTGTATATTGTATGCTAATGAAATTATTTTAGTGTATGAAACAAAAGAGGATGTTAATGTCAAGCAAGAACTTTGGCGAGATGCGTTAAAATCAAAAGACTTCAAATTAGTAGGACTAAGAATGAGTACTTAAAGTGTAACTTTTCTAGTCACAGGGTTGCATATGATATAGAGATCAAGATTGGTATAAAAGTTATATCATAGAAAGGTTATTTTAAGTACCTTAGACTCATCATCCAAGGTAGTGACAAAATAGATGACAACATAGTTCACTGTATCAAATCAAGGTAGCTTAAATGAAGGGGCACCTCAAGAGTTTTATATGACAAGAAGATACCATCCAACCTAAAAGGTAAAGCATATTGTTTAGCAATTAAGTTGGACGCATTAAATAAGTGCATAATCATAAGTTAAAGGTAGCGGAGACGAGAATGTTTAATTAGATGTGCAACCTTACAAGAAGAAATAAGGTCAAGGATATAGTGGTAAGAGACAAGTTGGGATTGACTAATATTAATAGTAAATTTACGTAGACAAAGTTTAGGTAGTTTGAACATGTTAAGAGGAGTCATCGTGATTCTCTAACAAGAAGATGCGAGAATATTGTGCTTAATAAGAATGTAGATTAGGTTGCATAGGAGAAGGAGACTTAACATCTAAGAGGTGATTGATAGTGAAATTGGGGTAAAATATATTTTTAGACATTGCAAGGAATTCATATATGTCTTGATTAATGATACCTGGAAAATTCATAAAATCTAGTGTCGATCACTTTAAAAAAATAATACACATCGCCATAAGTTAAAAATAGTTTATGTCAATTGACATATGGAATTTCTTTTCATTGTTCTTTTGTTCTTTTTCCTCAACAATAGGTTCCTCTCACTTAACTTCCTCTTTCTTGTCCTTAATTACCTCTTCTTCACTCTTCAAGATAGTCATCGTTCTGTTCTCTAGAATCATACGCTATATTGTTATATGATGAGCATTAAGGTCTCCCAGTTAGTGACTTGTCTACTTGACCAATCTAGTTTTCTATAATGTGTACTATAACCTCTAACTATATTTCATTGATTTTCAATATTTTAAAGATTGATTAGCATTTATCCTAACTAGATTCAATTAACTTCCGAAAACTTCATGAGGATCTCCATCTAACTGTAGTACATGTTGAGTACCCCATTACACTGAACTTATTTTAACCTAAATTTTATCTAATTATCCTACAAGAGACTAAATTCAATCTTATATTGTTTATAAAAAAAAAAACTAAATCCACAGATTTAAACTTAGAAAAGCCCTAATTAATGATGTTACAACACAGAAAACTCAAAACTAAATAAGCATAATTAATCACAAATAATAATTAACTAATCTTGATTAAAATTAATTACCCACAATTACAAGCTGATTAACTACATCAAGATTTAATTAGCTAAAATTAAAGTAGATTGACTTCAATTGAGACTTCAAATGTTAAAATAAATGCTTGCATGATTGGAAATAACGTAGTTAAGACTAAATGAAATATGATTAACCTAGGAATTCCTGACTAACTCAAAATAAAGCTCAATAACTAAAAATTGTGCAAGGTAACTCCAGAGTCCAAAACCGAAGGAATAAAACCAAGCAAAACCCAATAGAGTAAGCATCAGTGTATTTTAAAAAAGAGGAAATGTTGCAATGAAGTGGACAAAGGAAAATACTAAAGATGAAATATGATGAACCCCAATTACTGTCCAATGCAGCAACAGCGGTAGAGTTGATATACACATCTCACTCCACATGTTCTGACAGAAGGCATTCTTAAGAAATCACATCGTTCCACAACGAGAACCTTATTACATGTCTGGATTTAGATGCCTATGGTTCCTTCAAATTCACGAATGACATGAAAAATAACGGAGCACCACTACGGCAACCATAGCCTTTTTATTTGCCACATCACTTTTAACACCGACCTTGTATATCTGATCAAATTGTAATGAGTGTACATAGATGCAGTGAAATCTTCATTAATCCTTACAGAGGTAGTATTGAACCATTATAATAGCAACTTTCCGAACCCCGTATAAATGATAATTCACCGCGTTGAGATGGAACTTGCTCATGATTATGTGCATCCAGTTATCTTCTCAGTAAGGTAGCTGGCAAAAAGTTTTTGAACCTTTTCTTGATGAACAGAAACAAAGCAGAACCAGCAAGTGGCCAAGTTGTTATGATGGCAACGTATGCAAGTAGCCAGATTGAAACTCTACTCCTACTCAAGAGCTGTCCCATCTGTTGTCTCACAGGATCAATCAAAACATTCAGACACGGATCTGGTGGATGGTTTGAGTAGCTTTCCTTTTGTATTTGTTCTGTCATGTGAACACCCATTTCGTTCTCAATGGAGTCTGGATCCTTGTCAACGCAGCTTACATCTTCACTAGGTAAATGCTCTGCAACAATATCCTTTTCAGTGTCTCCTACTGCAGTCACCATTCCATCTTCCATAACATTCACGTAAGGTCCCTGATCAATTGAAGATTCAAGTGGAATTGTCCAGCTAGAAGATTTCCTCTGCAACACAGAAGCATACTGCTATCTTACAAATCCATTCATAAGGATGCTCTTTGCAATTGATAACATAAAACATTGTTAGTTGTTGCAGCTTCAGAGCCGAATTAATCAACATAAGGAATCAGGCTTTTAAACTAGAATTAAGATGTTGGAGTAAAGGGGGGCATATACTGGCTAGCAGATGCAATCAACACAACCACAGAGTGGATATACAAAAAAAAATGTTCCTCTTCCAAGTAGCAAATATTCTAGATGCAAGTGGCAATGACTTAATTCCAATGTAATATAGTTCATTACACCATTGTTAGTACTGTTTGGTCGTTTATTAGGCTTACAATGCCATGAAATTTGCTTTACATCTCTAACAATGTAAAACCCATGAATAGCCTATCCATGCAGACTTAATATATTACATTATCAAATTTCTTTATCAATTCATTTCATTTCATTGTAACCTAACAAATAACATTCAAGTATTCAATAACCAGAATGGGCAACCTTAACTGGCCAAACTTTGTGCTCAACTAGCCGCTATGTTGTACTTTCAATCAGGAGTGTTTATCTTAGCATAGATTTATGGTTGTATTGGACAAAAGATAGGAGTGATCTAACTCGCACCTTTCTGTTTCTCAACGAGCTTGAGTGAAGGACATTAAAGAACTCATTAACTGCTCTTACCCACCTGCAGTAAGGGGATGGAGAAAGCAAGCATGCTTATAATCAGACCAAATGGGAACCAAATATGATGACTACGCATGGGCATTAGTAGTTGAGAATTATTTGTCTCAGAGCTAGAATTACATAGCAAGGCCACAACAATAAGTACTCCTATTATGGAAAATGAAACTACTATGTGCATGTATGTACGTTCTTGTATAACCAGCTATATTAAACAGAACTATTCATGAAGTATCTTCATGATTTATCTCAGATGTCTTCAAATCCAACTGTCTTTGAGATAAAATATCAGACTTAATGAAGACTCAATGTAATATATTTCAATGCAATTACAGTACTTACAGGTAGTGCAAGCTATAAAATCAAATATGGGTCAAGTTAACAATACCATGATACAAAATATTTGCTTCTTAATATCTGTTGTATGGAGAAGACTCAAATGTGACCACTTTAGTATCTGTTGTATGGAAAATACTCAAATGTGACCATTATAAAAGGTATTCTCCCACATGAAGAACAGGCCTTTAGATCTTAGAAATTAGATACAGAGAGTATTGAAATGCTGATACAAGGCGAGGGACATATTACCACAAACTATTTGCAGTTAGTCCTTCAAAATAAGCTAGGTGTCCTCCATGATGGGTGGTAGCAAGGATTATATTCTCATTTGCCCTACAATAAATAAAACATTTAATGTTTATATAAACTGATGTAAACACTTAGAAATCTTTTTTTTTTCTTTTTTGGGGGAAAATGAAGTAATTGTATTGACTAAGCTTTATGTTTTCAACAGTAGAGTGTATGATGATAAAACCTTAACAGGAATCTCATCAACTTGCTACATAATAAGACAAACTAGAAGGGAGGTGTATAGAATTAGGAGGCCTATAATTACAAGTTCAAGTCAAGTTCCCAACTAATCTTCATTTGGGCTGTGACGCCGAGATGTGCTTTGTTTGACATAAAAATTTCTCTAATTCAAAAGATTGTATTTGCTGACATTGCATATTAGTCCATGGCTAGGCCTTTGTGAAGCCTGTTGTTCCTTTCCCTCCAGATAGCATAGATGGACCAAATGTAGGCTGTTTAGAATATGCAAGCATCCTGCTTCATAAGTTTGGCCATCTCAACAGCCCAACCCACAAAAAGAGGACATTCCCTCTCATTACAATCTAAATGCATCAGATGCAGGATTTTAGACCAAATTACTTGAGAGTAAGGGCATTGTAAAAAATGAGCATTTGATTCAGTAGCCATTTGACATAGTAAACATAAGGTTGTTTGAATACCATGGCACCTATTCCTTGTTTGAAGTCTTTGCCTTACTGCCAACTAACTGATAAAAGAAGACGGGGGAAAGAGTTTTGGACTAAATAAGCAAACACTTAGAAATCTTGTTAAATTATAAAAGGAGTGCCACCCTTAAATGCTTTAAAATCAATACAGGTAAGCAACAATAATGAGGCTTTCCAATAGTTGTCCATAGTGGCAGCTGGTAATCAAGAAGCTCAAATAAAATATTTGAACTTCAAGCTGATTGCAGTAGACTGGAAGAATTATGGCATCGACCTTGTGATGATGGACAAATAATGGAATGCTAATCAATATGATTGTTAATAGGGCTGTCCAAAACCCAACCCAACATGACCCATCCATCCCTGTAAACCCGATCCAATTCAAATTATTTTAAATAGTTTTTTTTTCAATATTTACTAACGCCTTAGAGTCATTAGTCCTATGAGGATATCACTTCATTGTCCAAGTACGATAATACTCTTGGTCTATGTCAAATACTCCATTTCATTATATAATGGAGTGACTACATAATGAAAACTAGTGATTACATAAGAAAACTATCCATTTTAGCTCTCATTAGCCATCCAAACTCCTATTTAGCATCTCACATGAGACTCAATGAGATCCATTACTGTTACCATTCCTAATTTTCTAATTTTTGTTGCTTTATTTGAAAACCTAGTAGTCCAAGGAAAATGAGTAGCCTTGAAAACCTATAACTGGAATCCATGTAATCTAAAAATAAAAGCAAACATCAAGAGACCCTTTTTAAGTTATTGTAATTCAACTGCAATACTCACAAAATTAAGCACAGTGGAAGTAGGAAGAGAACTCTTGAGTTCAATGGTGAAGGCAGTAGACAGTTAAATAGCCTGAAGTGGAGGAGCAGCAGATGCTTTCAACAACTTGGAACTTTGCAGGAAGTAAGCAGAAGTGTTTAACTGTACAGATTATTGCAAGAGATGGGTTTCAACAACAGAATTTTGCAAGAAAGCAGAAGAGAGAGAACAGAAAGCCACGGACAAAACAGGAGTCAGTCTAAACCAAGATGCAGAAAAGCAAAACGAAGAAGAAATTTCTGCAGAATACAGGAGATATAGTTTTGATTAGGTATGGTGGGTTTTAAAGTTCAGGAAGAAGAATGAGAAAACAGGTTGCAAGGGCAATGACATGTTACAGGAGAAAGAAAGTCATATCAAGTTGGCCGGTTTGCCAACCCAACCCAACCTGTCCCTAAATATGTGCCATGAAAAGATGTGCCCAGATCTGTCTGCCTACACACTTCTGTTCCCATGTTGACGAATTTTGAGTGGCAACAATGAAGTTTGTGGAAATAGAAGGCTTCAAATGGAATCTTCTGAAATGAAACCTCAAATAATACCGCAAAAAACCAAAATCTAAGAAGTTAAAGATAAACTTGTTCCATACCGACACTCATCCCATGGAATTGCCTCCCTTGTACAAACTGGGTCATCCAAAGAACTGATACACAAAAGAGGGACCGAAACATTTCCAACAAAATTAGCAGAGCTGGAATGCCTATAGTACGTATCAACTGTCTGGCAAACAAGTCAACCTTTCAGTTGAATCGGCAGTTAACCAGAAGAATCATTTATAGAAAAGGTAAGAATCAGTCAATAGCTTTTACCTCAAATTTCCCCAAAATTCGAGTTGCATGATGATCAAAGTCCCGAACAGAACATGACTGCAAAACACAAAGGACAACCAGATTCCTATGACCAGATATACACACATAAGACACAAGTCTTGGTAATTAATTGTCAAATGCTTGTTCTATCTTGCCAATTTAGTAGATAAATGAAATGTTCAAATCTAATTAACATTTACAATAAGCAGTAATACTTAGTTGAAACATCAACTGTTTACACATCAGCAAGAGATGAGCACAAAATAGTATTTATTCACATCTATGGACAATTTTAGGTCATGGGATATAGTTCACATCAGGCAAATAAGTGATGCAGGGAAAGGGTTAGGCAACTAGCTCTTAACAAATTAGGGTTAAATTGAGTTGATTGTGGAGGAACCAATAAAGAAATTGGGTTCTCAAGAATTTTTTTTAAAAATAAATGAAACAACAATAGCTCATAATGATGATGGAACAACTTATTTATTGTAGCCTTCTTGGGTTGAGAAATACAGTTCCAAGCTAACTTAAAAAACCTAGTTATGAAATGGTCCTGCAGGAATAAGATTGTCTATTGATCAGGACCATACAAAGGCATTATCATCTAGCAGTAGTGTTGGGATGCTCGCAAAGCACACTAATCAATCCTAAGAAAATGCAATCAATCTAGGTTTCGAATCTAATTTCTAAATTCTTATACACACTAATCTATCTTCATATTTAGAATATATGACTGGATATTATTAATGTTATTTGGCATATTTCCTTAAAAATGAAAACTGTAATTTGAAGTATGTCAAGAACAGTATTTTAAACTGTGAAATGTAACTACAATTGTAGTTGCAATATTGTGGTTGTGCTACGGACCATTACAGCAATTTGCCACATTTGCATCCATGTCATCTACAATAGCAAAATAACCCGCAATCCACAATTTAAAATCTTGGTAAAAAATATATATTCTGTAGTTTTTGCAGCCAAATTCCAAATTATCAAGGAAAAATGTTTACTTCTAAAAGAAAGGCCAAAGTGGTGTGTATTCATGCATAAAACCTGACATCCTATACTTATATATGCTTTTATACTAGCATTTTTATCAATATTTGGAAGCCTTAGACTTTTGGCATGGCTGCTGCTAAATGACATGAACAAAAATCATTCACGAAGTTATATCTAAGACATGGATCTAAATAAAGAGCTAGCTTTACTGATTTTTGACTTAGAGAAACTAAGAGACATCAGATGACATGTAAAAGGAGATAGATCTGCAATTTGTGAACTCATAGAAGAAGACATGATTCTACAAACAAGGTTTCTCAGTTGGATTTATAGCATATACTTTGGAGACAAGATACCATCTAAACCAAATTAAATGACTTTGCACAAGCTTGTAGAAAAGTAGAAGCCACAAATCTTGTTAACAGCAAGTCATGACAATCAGTTTATTTACAATGTCAAACTAAGATAGAATTGCTTCAACGAAACATGTGGTTTAACACTAAATACCACCAGTTGCACAAGTTCCATATATTAACCATAGAATAATAACCTAAAAGAGATGCATTTTGGTTCAAGATAAGAGGTAAAACTACAGGATATTTCCTTAACCTTACATTTTAGTACATTTCAGCAATGTAACAATAAGCATTTAGATAGCTAACAATGGAATATTTTATCACAAAGGGGACTAATTACACGGACGCCCCTTTGTTCAACACAGGACATCATAGCAAGAGAAATAATTAAAGTTACATGGAGTTTCCGTAAATATGCATGGACCACATGGTTTTTGTGTCACTGACCCATGGGACACTTAGTTCAATAACCAGAAAAGCTTCATCCATCATGGTAAGTTAAGATGATAGAAACTCAAGATGATATACCATCATGGCTAGAATGGGACAAGTTACAGGCCCTTACAAGCAGCCAACTGATCCATTAAAAAGGAAGTTGATAAGTTAACCTTTCATGTGGTAAATGACTCATTTAGACCTACTAGGTTATATAGCCAATTTTAGGAAGATAGTTTATCACATTCAGTTTTTTGAAGTAAATCTGAGATTCCCTAGTAAGCCACACAATTTGTTGTGCACAAAGCAGATAAGAATCCTTGACACCACCTGTGTGGTTTACAAGTACTCAGTCATACAAGAGTAGCTCTCTCATTTGCTAGAAATATTTGACCATAGGAGCAGATTGACAATAACTGTTAAGAAAATAGTGGCCTGGAAGATTACACTAATGTTAACCTTTTTAGAATGAAAGCATCATTGAAAATAAGTACAGGCCAAAGTTAGTCCATTTCCAATTGGTAATTTCACTCACCCATTACCATTACAGATCAATCACTCCACTCATAATTGATAATAGTGATATTGGAATAACCTGCTTCAGTTAGGGGATACATTCAATTTTAAGGAATTCATACTTGAAAAAGAAAAGTGACAAGAAAAATTACCTTTTTGATGTTATCCATATCTGTAAGGCGTGACAATACAGATTGATGCCTGCAAGTACAGATTAAATGACCAGAAAAATCATGAACAAAAATATTGTGCCATACTCTTAATAAGCTAATGTAGCTCACATTTTGAGAAACTCAATAGAAAAAAGTTAGGAAGAGTTGATGTACACGTACAGTTGTGCATAACCTTTAAGGCCAACAGCTAAAACTCTGTCATAGAATTTTTGTGTGAGTCTGCGGTTTATGAACCTGTCACATATCTGTAAGTCAATCAGGTATGACATTTTACAATAACTTAGGGACAGGAACTTCTAAAACTCCCAATATAACTCCAACTAATTAACTTGCTTTTTATGCTAATAAATTGTTATTTTAAGAAGGATCTCCTGACCTTATTTATTTGAGATGGTTAGGTGGTAAGTCAAGAACTTTTATCCAAATTGTGCTCACAAACATGGTCAAAACTACTTTATGACAAATCGTTCATAAGAGCATGGTGATCTAAAGTGTATGAACAAACACCAAAATAGCTTGTTCGCGTCACACGTTCCTAAAACCACTCCATATTTGCAAAATGCAACTAATGTATCACTATTTCCCACCTACTAATTAATGCCCATTTCATGACATATAATCCGATTAAAAATAACCCCACAAGTGGAATGGGATATGAAGGTGTAAACCCAAAAATAGACCAACCTACATGAACTGAAACTGTAAGCATCACTGATAATCCACCAATTCAAGGGTCAACTAGTTGAATATGAGATTATGGTATCATATCAATAAAAAAGAAAATAATAAGAACAAATAACGTAAATTCTAGCGAAAATAGGCCCGTGTTAAAGGATATACACATGTGAACTAATACTTTTGGAACTTGATTATATTCACCAAACTATAGACAACTGAAATGACAACAAATCATAAAATGAGTTATTCTTACCAAAAGGTCCCAAGGAGAACAGACAGCTGCAGCTCCTATTAGAGGAATACCATCCCCATCCTCTCCAAGATATTTCACCTAGAGCATGAACCTTGTCTTAACACAAATTGTACATATCCAGAGCTTTGAAATTCCGACTACACAGCAAAAATGTCCTAGATACTAACTACGGACATATAAACAATCAAATAGCACTCAATACAAGACCAGTAAGGCATATAACAATCTTGTTGTTGGTCTGAGCAAGAGTACTTAAAAATTTTGACACATCCACTTAAGAGAAATGAGTGCAATCAAAATAGACTGCTTTCGGATAGCTTTTGAGCATATGTCCATTTCAAATCTAAGTTATAAATTAGCTTGTACGGATTTAGCTGCTGCTAGACAGCCCATAATTAACTCATTTCAACACCAAAGGAACTAAATATGTCTATCAATATCTTCTTAAATTATCAGAGTTTTCCAAGACTCCTAGGAATTTAATTGTTCCATAAATTGCTGTATCTCTCCCCCTCCCTCTCTTTTTAGAACAGTACCCTATTGCATTTGAGGGAAAAAGTCCTCTACATACGTAGTAAGTAGTATGATGCAAGTATTCTGTCAAAGAACTCAGTAGAGCCATTAAAATTTTAAAGCACAGTTCATATTCATGCCACAATGTCTGCATAGTAGCTCTGTTGATCTCCTTAATACTTGGTTCATTCATAGGACTTAAAAATAGAGACATGGGTCAATAAAAGTAGGTGCATGCAATGAAATTACATGAAAAATGGAAAGTAGGGATTATTATACCAGGATATTGGCACCGATACTAGTCCCAACAGCATATAAAGGAGCTTCTGGATAGCAACAGTGAATATGACCAATAACTTTTCGTATGTCCTCCGTCCACCCAGCATTATAGAAGCGATCAGACTGATCATATATATTTATAACAAGAGAACTTGTTGGCACAATTATGAAAAAGTAATTATGCATGTTTTAGTTTCTTTCCAATATACAAAGAATGAATGTAATCAGCAAATTGCAAACAATATTTATAAGCCAAGCCACTACTTAAATAGTAAGAAATTCATGTCATGACAAAGTCTAGCATAGAACCATTTATTCATATGAACTAAAAACTTTAGAAGGCCCATCTTTCCCTAGATAAGCAAAACGGTAAATAAGCCTTTAATTGACTGCACACCCTTTCCTTTTCCCACAAAACATAACAAAATGAAAATAGAACCCTCTATCAAGCCATGTAGTACCGCAAAAGCTAACCCAGCACCACAGTTTCCTTTCTCTTCCCCTTTCTTGAGATTTACTAGTCATATGATGTATGAGCTAATTGCAAGAGTGGACACCCTTTTCCATAAAGCTTTGAGAAAGAGGGAGTGAAAAGAGAGATAAAACATTTTGTGAATAACAATCTCAAGTTTATGCTTACAGTTATTGATATCCCTCCAAGTCCGCGATGATTGCTCACAACAACATTCCAGCCATGTCTTGCCATCTTAAAAGCAATATGCCTTACATACTGGCAGACAATATATTTGTCTCAGAATAAAGTGTATCACAAAAAAAGGTAAAGTAGAAAAAATGAAAGGTTATAGCTCAATTGACATAGAGATAATTTGAATTCTCGATGAATCCTAAATTCAAATTTGACAAAGAAAATCATCCAACAATACTTCAAAATTTTAAAATTTATGAGAATAATCACTTGTCTTACTACTAATTTGAGCATTTAATCAACCATGTTCATATCTTAAAACAATATGCATTACAGGGATCTTTATAGATAAATTGACATCTATATTCCATATCTTGCCTTGGAAAAGTATAATCTCTGAAATGATATAACTTGGTGAATATGAGTAACTAGCTTGTCAAATGGATTAAAAGGAACCATGGTCAAGAAACAGAAGACAATTTACTTCATTTCCTTACTGCTAGCTAATCAAGAAGGAAAAGCACCATCATAATATAGAAAAGAGCTAATCAAGAAGGAAAAGCACCATCCTAACATCAACAATAGCCAAGTCAGAAACAAAAGCACCGTTTGGGTGAGAGATGAAGAATGAAAAGGAATTTAAAGGAAAAAAAAATCCTAAAAGAAGGAAACTATACAAATTAGCTTCTTTCCTTATAAAGAATAGATAGCATTACAAGAAAGTTACTTAGAACAGGTAACCAGGTTTTCTAGAGATCTTCCTTCAAAAAAAAAGGTTTTCTAGAGATCATCCAAGGAGTTTCATGCTTAGAAATTCACTCAATATAGGAGAAACATAAGAACCTGCAGCTTAAATGATTCTTAGTGGGTTAGTTAGAACAGAAAATTCATATGGACAGATTTCAAGCAAATAGCTTCATACAACTTGCAGTTTAGTTCAAGTTCCCATTTAAGTCTAGATAAGAAGACCACAAGTTACAATAAAAAGGAAGGAAAAGGGATGCTTACAGCATCAGCCGAATCACTAGTTAAGCCAGGTATCACTATCACAACTGGAGCTTTATCATTGGGTAGAATGGTTTCATTTGTAGAGGAGGTATCTTCTTTAACTGTAAAACAGAGATATGAAGCAATCAAATAACCAGGTCAAGGATGACGGAAAAAAGGTCATATATGGCAATATTTCTTTTGGGTATTTAAGTTAACCGAAAATTTCTTTTTTCCGCAAAAAATCAAAATCCATAACATTGGCTATTTCATTTCTGGCTTTAGTCTATCCTCTGCTTCATCAAATATTACAGTTATTTTCTGAAGTCCCAAGTATAAAATGTTTTGAAGACCGTAACTCAAGATACATTTGTGGTAACAGTGTGTCATTTGATTCAAGTGAATGGATCTATTCCTGCTATTCTAGAACCTTTCTAAGAAAACTGTAACAAGGAACAGGAAGATCATGAGTTGTTATCGATCTTAAAACCACAAATGCTGCCAGCAAATAATTCAAAAGCTTCACATAGAAAAAGGAAAGGAACAAGATTTCTATAGCAACATGTAAACGAAATGGAATGAATAACTGAAAAAATTAGACGGAAAATATCACAAATAATAATAACATCTTCTAAAAAGCCCAAAAAGTTGAAGATACTAGCCATCAGAATACAATAGCCAGTCCAACGCAATTGTTCCGCCGTCAGATGCATGGAACAACTCCCTGAACATTCAAAAGAAACAATTTTTTTATTTTAATCCACATACTAAAAGTAAAAGAAGAATACCCCAATTATCATCAATACCAGTGTTATTCCACAACTATTGCAATTATCAGGTCAAAAGCCAACACACCAGTATACTCTCACTTATTTTGCTACTACAGATGATTTTAGAATATAACTCAGGAACATTGAAGAAATATGTAAAAAGCAGAGACTTAAGAAGTCACTGACTAACCTCCTGTAACTGAACTTAGGAGACTTCGCAAACAGACTCAAAAACGCTGTTTGGAGATGAGGACTAGAGAGCCAAGGAGTAGGGCTATACCTACATTTTATAGAAGAAAAAAAAAGGACAAAATCAGTCCTAAGGACAGGTCATATAGATTCAATTATCCAGAAAACTTGCGCGAATCGGAACCTTCCATGAAGGATCCGGCAAGAAGAAACGACAGAGCAGTAGAGGTCGGAGGAAAAGTTGCAGGTGATGGTTACAACGTCGCCTCGGAAGCCTTTGAGCAAGTGGCGGAGGAAGTGAATCTCCAAAAAGTTATAGAGAAAGAGTAGAAGAATCGCGAAAAAGAAAAGGACATAATGAGAAGCGGGAATCAGGATGATCGACGTTAAAAGAAGGTCGTACGGAGACCCCGAAGTCGGCGAGACGGTACAATCTGCCATGTAAGAGAGTAAGCGACGGTGTAGACCAAAAAGCGTTTGTATATTTGGCGTATGAAAAGGAACCGCCACTTTATCCTTTCATCTTGTTGAACCAGCCCAAATCGATAAGCGCCGGCAGTAGGAATTTACACACATCAAGTTTTATCAATTTGGTTTGATTATCATATATAGTGTCTTTCTTCGAACTCAAACTTCTACTACAAGTCGCACCCGCTTTTGTGTGGCAATCTCATTTATGTCCGTTTAAGCAAGATTTAGCTTTCTCACGTGAATGTCACCGAACAATTCCGTTAGCCTTCGAACACCTCACGCGCACACAAGTGTTTAAGTGTTTCCCTCACACATAAAAAGAACACAAGTGTAATAGAATAAAGAAAGCAACAAGAGATTTTTAAATGAAGTCTCGTATATGTCTACTTGTGATCTTGTTGATTCTCTTTTATCTGCCTAGTTGTGTTTGATATTGAGTTGATGCTAGATTTCATTTGACCCATTGCATTGGCAAATCCACCGCACACACTAAGATGCGCTTAACGGGATCTTGAGAAATGGAGTTCATTGATCAAGATCCTAGACTTAAAGAGTCCTTTAAGGTTTATCATTTCAAACTTAGTGATTTCTAATCCTATAAAATTAGTTTTGAACTATGATAGCCAAAGCTCATTTTCAAGAGGATCTTATCATCTGTTTTAATCTTTTCATTTTCTATTCCCAAAAAAAATCCAAAAATACATTTTACATACTTTTTACAACACATTTTAGTTCATTAATGTTTTCAAAGATCAAAACCCCCTTTATTACCAAATTAGCTGCATTTCATGACATATAAGCTAGCTTAGGTCCATTTCATTAGGTTCCGATTAAGTGAGATGACCCGAGGTTGCATCCTATATTGCAATCCTTATAATTAAATTATTTTTGACTCGATTTCCAAGGGACTGATCTTAAGATCGAACGATGGCACCGATCATTATACAACAAAAAACACCAAGAGAATGGAAAGGTTTTGATACACATCAATAGTCTTGGAGATCGCTTTAAAAGTCTAAGAACAAGATCATCATTCAAGAACAACTTTGTGGCTCTCATCTCAACAATAGAACTAAAGACCATTGAAGAAGTCCTTGCCAACAAAAACTGGGTTTCAGCCACGAAAGATGAACTAAATTAATTTGGCAAAAACAAAGTCTGAAATCTAGTACCTTTTCCTCAAAACAAGTCAATCATTGGGACACGGTGGGTATTTCGAAACAAACTTGAAGAAAATGGTAAGGTGGTAAGAAACTAAGCTAGACTTATAGCTCAATGTTATAATCAACAAGAAGATATTGATTTTGATGAAACTTATGCAACTGTTACTAGATTGGAATCGATTAGAATTTTACTTGCCTTTGCATGCTATAGAAACTTCAAGTTATTCCAAATAGATGTTACAAGTGCATTCTTAAATGGTTACATTAACAAAGAAGTATTTGTTAAGCAACCCAGGTTTTGAAGATGAAAATCATTCGGATTATGTGATGAAGTTAACCAAAGCTCTGTGTGGTTTAAAGCAGGCTCCTCGAGCATGGTATAAGAGATTAATTAACTTTATTCTTGAGAATAACTTTGAAAGAGGAAAGGTCGATAAAACCTTATTTATCAAGAGAAAGGAGAATGGTTTACTCATAGTGCAAATATATATTGATGACATAATATTTGGTGTTACTAATCCATCCTTCTGTGAAGAATTCTCATCATTAATGCAGGGGGAGTTTAAAATGAGCATGATGGGAGAATTATCATTCTTTCTCAGATTATAAATCAGACAAATAGAAAATGAAATCTTCATCAGCAAGACAAATACATAAAAGAACTCAATAAGAAATATCATTTTGAGAATGTCAAATCGATGGGTACTCCCATGACTGGAACTAAACTTGATAAAGACGAAGAAGGCAAAGCAACAGATGAGACAAAGTATAAAGGAATGATTGGATCAATATTATATCTTACAAACTCAAGACAAGATATTATGTTTAGTATATGTCTTTATGCACACTTTCAATAAAATCCAAAAGAAAGCCACTTTCAAGTAGTCAAAAGAATCTTTCGATATTTCCACGGAACTATGGACTTTGGACTATAATATCCAAAAATTGATTCATCTAACATAGTGGGCTATTGTGATGTAGATTATGCAGGTGATAAAGTCAATCGGAAAAGCACAAGTGATCACTGTAAATTTTTTGGAGGATGTCTATTATCTTAGTCTTACAAAAAGCAAAATTGCATAACGCTTTCGACGATTGAAGCGGAATGCATAGCAGCTACCAACTGTTGTACTCAAATCTTATGGATGAAGCATTAGTTATAGATTTTTCTCTATACTTTTCTCATATTTTTATATTAAATGATAATACGAGTCTATAAATCTTTATAAAAACCCTGTGCATCATCCTAGGACTAAGCGTATAAAAATCAAACATCATTTTCTTAGAGATCATGTTTTAGAAGGAACCATTGATCTTTTGCATGTTAATACTGAGAATCAAATAGCTGACATTTTCACCAAGCTACTCTCTAGAGATAGATTTTGCATATTAAGAAAAGAGCTTCGAATGTGCAAACTCTCTGATATTATTTCTGCATGAATATTCTCTACTACTTGTCTTTACAGACTCCTTCTATTCTAATTCCTTAGAAACTCTATCTTAGTATAATAGCCTCTTCTAGTTTAGAAAGCCCTTTTGTGTTAGAAGGCTCCTCTTAGTGTAAAGGAGCAAGATTACATGTGGCCTAAAACATAGGGAGTCATTAATGGTGACGTCTAAGCTATTTTAAAAATGCACACGCAGATAGACAAATCTAAGTACGTGTCTATCAAAAGATACACAACTAATTACGCTTCCTCTTTTAGCCCATACGTCTATTCATCTTCTTACTTAGTATACCCTAAGCAAACTTCCCTCGCTTTCTCATCTCTGTCATTCTTATTCTCTGTGCACCTTAACTTTCTGCATTACCTCCTATTTTCTCTCTCGAACTTCACCAAGATTACTTACAATGGAAAGAATAAAATCAAAAGGACAGAAGAAATTTTTACGCTCAACTTCTAGCTATGACAAAGCACCTCGTCATGAACAAACCTTTACTTCTGATTCTGCATCTTTGTCTCTTATTGTAAGTTTTCTAGACACTACTACTGAACCTATTTATGTCTCCTCAAACACCCAAACTTTAGAAATACCCAATGAGGAGACCTTATAAGATAGGAAAAGGAAGATTATTGCTATGTTGTCTCTAGATTATCCTGATTCCTCTTCAGATGACAAAGAAGAAACAATCGAAAAAGAATATGCTTCTGATTAAGAAGAAGAAGAAGAAGAAGAAGAAGAAGAAGAAGAAAGAGAAAAAGAAAAGAAAGAAGAAAGTGAAGAAGAAGAAGAGACTTTTAGTAAGGGGGATTTACTAAAAAATGTGAGATTCTATTTACCTATTCTCTCCTTACCCACTTCTACTCTAAAAACTTCTGAAATTCCTAAACTTAATCCCAAAGAGAAGAAAGTGCCTGAACAGCACTGGGCAAGTGACCGCGCGTCGTAACGCTAATCAAAATTAAAATAACTAGACTACTACTATAGAGTGGTGAGTCTAGGTCGATCCCACAGAGAATGCGTGAAAAGTTTATGAAATGAAAATAATTGGTGTTTACACTTAATGGGGGGTTTTGGATTTTTGGAAAAATAAAATAAAATAAAATTAACTAATAAAAACTAAATAAAGAAAACATGCAAAAATAATAAAAGCGGGGAATTCGGTAGGGACCCGGTTCTTCGGATCAATCTCGGCCTAAACCCTGACTAAGCATATTTTATTAATTTGTTGTTCTTTAACCTCTTCTAGAAACTATTAATCGTGGGTTAAAAATTAACCCGGGTTTTCCCTTAGATTGTGTTTAATCAAGATACGATCGTTAATTAAACCTAACCACCTAACAACCTAGGATACGATCT
>JANZXV010000009.1:2213533-2229434 GCA_027576455.1 Erythroxylum roigii
TTCGGGAACGTCCCGGAACAAAAATTTTTGTTTTCCGCACCGCGAGTATGTGATACTTGCACCGGGATTTTCCTACATCTCTCTGCATTGAAAACATGCTCCAAGTAACTTAAAGCACTCTCCTCTGTGAAATTTCCCACAATGCTCACACTAGGGGTTTGTGTGGCTACTCCTCTCCATCCTTCTATTTCCTCCTATAGTTAAGACTTGCACTGAAGCTGCCTTGGCTTGCTTGTTCTTGGTAGAGCTACTACTTCCCACTTCACTCTACAAGCATTGGAGCACTCATTCCCTTCTTGGAAGACTGTTCCCGATTCTTCCTCTTCTTATTCACTTCATAGTTTATATTCTCTAATTTCTCTGCTTGGAGTACAACATCTACCAACAGCTGGTAGTCACAAAAGTTGTCGATAAGAACTTTCTCTTTGATCCCTAAATGAAGTCCTCCCTCAAACTTTCGACACTTTTCTTCCTCATTAGCAATAATGTTGGCCGCATACCGTGATAGATGGGTGTGAACTTCAGCTCATACTCACTTACACTCATTTTCCTCTGTGTGAGATTCAGGAACTCCCTAGCCTTTTCTTGGACATAAACTCTCGAAAGGTACTTCTTCCTGAAAACTTCCAGAAAGTCTTCGCATGACAATACCGGTGGTATGACCTGACTATGGGGCACTGACTTCCGCCAATGGAGTGCATCCCCTTGGCGAACATACGATTCATCTTGCGGAACATACGATTCATCCGTTCTTTCATGGCGAGAGCAAGATCAAGTCATAGCTTCTTGAGTTCTCTTTCGAGGCGGCATAATCACTCCATGAATTCAAAACCATTTAAAAATCTTTAGTTTATGCTTCATGTAAAACAATTTCAAATCATGTAAAACAATGAAAAAATAATGCACGTTGTTCATTTAAAACATTGCATGTTCATTTCATATTTTAAAACTACCCATGTCGTGCCAATGATACCCTTAAACCTAGACCTAAACCTGGAGTTGCTCTGATACCATAAGCGTTGAGCACCCCGCCCTCGCAAGACATGTGCCAAACGTCTTATATGACGTCTGGAAACGCATCCCACAAGGGTGACATGATCACACCAGTTAATCACAAAAAGAACAAATTGACTTGATTATAACAATTGTAGCTCTACGTCTCTACTTTATTTTGAAATAAGAACCATCTCATTCAAAACTCTGTAGGTTAAGATATGATTAAAAAGTGAAAGTATGTTCATAACCAAGTCATGCTCTTCCAACTAATTCCCTCACTTTCTTTCCATACATCTTTTCCAAATTGAAGCCTAAGGCTACCAATTTCTTTTGGAGAGATAGAAAAATGTGTTAGCAATCTATTGGTTTAAGAATCACTTCATTTGGAGGTCAGATGATGAAGTTATGGCTAAAAGAATCAAACATGTTCAGATTTGGAAAACCCTTTGGGTGGCGAAACATGGTGAAGTTACGAGGAACGATCGCACCTTTCCTTGACACGAGCGCACCTGAGGCTACTCCCAGGGTGTGGGATAGTACCCTGCTTCCTTGCGATCGCAACTGAGGTTTTTATACATTGTGTGCAGCCTCACTAACTTATAACGATCATATCTCTCAACTTTGATATCTAAAAATTTCATACTTTATATCTTTGGAAAGCTAGAAAGATAAGCTACCACTTTCAGGAATACACCTTTGTCTAATTCAGCCTAGATTAATACAAAATTTCCCCTAAATTCATAACACACATTTTTCCCCTATGAAAAACTTGAAAATGCAATGTACAAACTTGGAAAGTCATGAGTTAAAAAAATATATATTTCATTACCATCAAAAGATAATAGTTTTACAAAGCTTTAATGGACATTTCAAGCCACAATACACCAATCTCACAATAATTATTTTTAATCATGCTTAATAAATAAATAAATAAATTCGGGGGCCAACACCTTTGGATCTTAACATTCCCCAAAGGGTGTGGAAAGGAAAGGATCTGACTTATTTGCATATGAGGGTATTCAAAGGTAAAGTGTTTGAGTATGTACCAAAAGAGAAAAGATCAAAGCTTGATTTGAAGACCACTCCTTGTATACTTGTTACATATGGAGAAAAGGAGTTTGGCTATAAGCTCTATAACTTGAAGAAGAAGATAGTTATAAGAAGTTAGGACATAATATTCTATGAGCATTATGTGGGTGCAAATCTTTACAAAAGAATACTTCTAGTAGTTTTTGTTTCAGTACTTTAGATTTTACCCTTATTTCTACTTTCGTTGGATGTAAGCTGACATAAGATGATGATGATCATATGTAACCTGATGGAGATGAGTCTTATGAACTGCATCCTATAGCTTATGTAAATGAGCTTCATGAGCATCATAAGCAGGGAGAGCAATCGGCTCAAGAGTTAAAGAATATCCAACTTCAAAATTCAACTAAAGATAAGAGGCCTTTAACAAGATACCTAAGTTCAAAATATCTTTTAGTCATTACTAAGATGGAGCCAGAGAATTTCCAAGAAGTGTAATCGCTTAAAGATAAATACTTTTGGCTTAAGGCAACGCAAGAGGAGATGGATTCTTTAAAGAAGAATAAGACCTATGAGTTAGTGAAGCTTTTTAAATGTAAGAAGGCGTTGTGGATAGGTTTTCAAGATCAAGAAAGATGGTGACAAGTTAGTGAAGCATAAGGTAAGACTAGTGGTGAAGGGATACAATAAAAAAAAAGGGTATGAACTTTGGCAAGATTTTTTAACTAGTAGTCAAGATGATGGCTATACTGTAAGATCCCACATCAGTTGGGAAGGAGAACGAAGCACCCCTTATAAGGATGTGGATACCTTCCCCTTAGAGACGCATTTTCTATGCCCTAATGCACCGAATCCCATCAGAACTCTGAAGTTAAACATGCTAGGGCCAGAGTAGTACCAGGATGGGTGACCTCCTGGGAAGTCCTACAGAAAAAAAAAACCATTAAGGTGTGAGGCCCTAAAGGCCGAAGCCCAAAGCAGACAATATCTACAAGCGAGTGGGCGCAAGGCCGAGCTCCTGTGGATGCGAGGCCTGAGAGGCCGAGGTCCTACAATTGGTATCAGAGCCAGTACCCGGGTCATTATGCCAGCGAGGATGTTGGGCCTCCTAAGGGGTGGATTGTAAGATCCCAAATCGGTTGGGAAGGAGAACAAAGCACCCCCTATAAGGGTGTGGATGCCTTCCCCTTATAGATGCATTTTTCATGCCCTAACGCATCGGATCCCATCAGAACTTCGAAGTTAAACATGCTAGGGCCAAAGTACTACCAGGATAGGTGACCTCTTGGGAAGTCCTGCAGAAAAAAAACCGTGAGGGAGCAAGGCCCTAGAGGCTGAGGCCCAAAGTGGACAATATCTACAAGTGGGTGGATGCGAGGCCCTAGAGGCCGAGATCCTGTGGACTCGAGGCCCGGGAGGCCGAGGTCTTGCATATACGCACTGTATTGGGTATAATTAAGAGTTTAGATATTAAACTCGAACAACTTAAAGTCAAAAATGCTTTCTTACATGGCAACTCTAATAAGAATATATACATAGAGCAGTTGGAAGGGTTCAATTTCAAAGGGAAAGAGGACTTAGTTTGTAACTTAAATAAGAGTTTTTATAGATTTAAATAGGCACTAAGGTAGTGGTATAAGAAGTTTGATTCATTTATGAAAAGCAATAGTTATAAGTGAAAGTTAACCAATCCTTACATGTAATTCAAAAAATTTGTTGTTGGTTACTTCATCATCCTTCTATCATCCTTTCGTATTAAAGATTTGGTTCCTAAATAACAGATTTTGAGCATGGAGATTATTCATGATAGGAAGTTTGCAAAGCTATGGTTATCACAAGAAAAATATAATGTGTCAAGCTATTAGTATGCCATTACTAGCTCATTTCAAGTTAAACTAGTAGTCTTGTCTTACCATCAAAAAGGAGAAAGATGATGTCCTCAATTCCACATTTCTCTGTTGTTGGCTCCTTGATGTATGTTATGATATATACTCAACCAGCTATTGTACACACTATTAAATTAGTAACCAAATTTTTATCTAGTTCAAGAAAGGTACACTAGGAAGGAGTGAAATAGATCTTAAAGTATTTGTAGGACACGTCTAGATTGTGTTTGTGTCTTAAGGTTGTAAACCAATTCTAGAAGAGTACATTGATGATGATAAGTCTAGTGACATTGATAACAGAAAGTCAATCGCATATTACTTTTTCAAATTTACCAGGGAGGCAATTTCTTGGCAATCTAAGTTACAAGATGTATAATATTGTCTACTACTAAAGCATAATATATGGTAACAATGGAAGCAAGTAAGCAAAAGCTTTCGTTGAAGTGATTTCGCTAAGAATTAGACATGGAACAAGATGAGTACATGGTTTTCTGTGATAGTCAAAGTGCCATGAATTTAAGCAAAATTTTTTTGATCATTTCAATACTAAGGATATTCATGTAAGTTATCACTATTTGCTATATATAGTAGAGAAGCAACAAATGAATTGAAGAATATTCATAAAAACAAGAATGGTTTTGATATGCTAACCAAGGTTGAAGCTGAGAGCAAGCTTAAGCTTTGTAGTAAGCTCACTAAAATGGCTTTCAAGTGAACAATAAGGTGGTTGATTTCTCCTCCAAAATGGGCTGGTGAGGGAGATTTTAGGGACTTAGTCCCATTTTAAAAATGTTTGTTTGTTTGATACAACTATATTTGAGCTCTGGAGGTTTTAACTATCTTCACGATCAAAAAGAACAAAGCTTGAGTGGATTCGTACAAGGAAACGATGATTTAAAGCTATTTCTGGCGCACACGCGCCTGTCTGGGTTGCACATGGCCTTCTCGATGGTAGAAACGACTGTGGACGACTATGTATGTCTTTGTAACTGTGAATGGGTTTAATCAAGACACTTCAAGAATAGATATGCCCATATGTAGTAAGACATGTGTCATTGCTTTGACATGGACGTGTTTGCTAACCGTATTAGTCACTAGAATCATGTATCTTTATGACATCGTGTTTTGAGGCTCACGCAATCACCATACATGGTTGTGTGGGCAACCATGAGTGATATAAGAACCTTATCTTTTGCGAATTAAAAGATTTATTGAGGGGCAGAAGCAAAGAAGCACAGACACGGATACGGACACGGAGATACACCAATTTTTAAAATTTGGTAGACACAGACACGGTATATATATGTATTATAAAATTTAAAATTAAGAAAAAAAAATTCAGAATTCATAATATGATATATATTGATTGATGTATTTTAAGACTTCTAACATCTTGATAGTTCATACATATTTGATACTTTATAAATCCTCTCAAAAAATATGGAGCATATATTTTATAGAGTATATATTCCATTAAACAATATTCGAGCGGTCTCCAGACGTGTCCAAGCTGTGTCTACCATATGTCAGTGGGTGTCTGACACGGACATGTGTTCGACATGCGGACACGACTCTATTTTATCGTGTCCGTGCTACATAGGGCAGAAGTAAGATGACGTAGAAACGCTTGACAAAACAAGAGGCTACTAGTCCAAATAGCATTCTTTAACTAATGTTTTAATAGAGTTTGATTTTTATTAATAGTTTGGGAGTAGTATCTATATATATATATACACATATCAATGCGTTAAAGCTAAAGGTGCAGCAATGGAGGAAGTGGGAATACAAAAGGTAAACAATGATATGTTTGATCATTGTTAAGTTGAGAAAGGCAACCAAGAGTGCTCTCAAGTGCAACCACTTTCGAATTTCTTGACCTATCCGTTTTCTTTTTCTTTGACCCCTCAACTTTATGAAAGGATAGCCCTTTTTTAAACAAAATTTAATTAGTCTTATCAGTTTTACGAAGACAAGGGAATTGACTGAGAAATACCTTGTACCTTCTACTGGAAGTGGCGTCCGTGCAATGTTCTTATTTCTAGATATCTGCCTTTTTTATGAGTGCCCTTATGATTTACAAAGGCTAATGCTACTTAATTATAGGATTCCCTTTTTCTGGATAAAATACTATATTCCTTGTATAGTCGGCTTATATCGATGCGAGGACTTTTTGAAGAATCGAACAAATGTTCTTTTTATCTGTCGTTTTTTCTTGTGAAGTAATTCCTGTGGCTCGGATGTAAGGATTATAGACAATTTGTTGTAAATCATTAGTACTCCTGATTAACGAAGGAAAATCTTTCTCGCATGACTTTGTCATCATCCAAGGTAAGTTTTTTTGGGTTTGCTTCAAGGTTGGTCCATCTGTTTTTTCCATAGTTGTGTTAACCTATACCATACTCTTTCCCCTCTTCTTTACTTTTTCTTGCTTGTCGGGTGTCTTTCTTCATTGAAGAAAACAGTGGAGGACTCCCCTTTTGTTTTTTTGTTTTTCCCTTTTATATTGATGCAAGGAAAATCTTTCTAGTCTAGACTGCAGCTATTGTCTGTTGTCGACATGCACTGTTTCTTCTTTTATTTACTCCAATTTGGAAGGTATTGTTATAAAGCATGGACGCTCATTGTGGGCCGATGGCGGGAATAAGGACCATGATTTTTAAAGGCTTAGGCCTTAAAGTTAGCACATCAAACCGCGTAGGCCGAGCAAGAAAGCCTCAAAGGTCAGATGAGCAACTGGACCAGCATTCCAGAGTGGAACCATACTTGATCGTCACAAGCCTGCGTATACAGTCAATTAGTAGGATTATTCTAAAACACAGCGCCATCTATGAACATGTGGCTATGGCTAATTGCATGCGCCTTATCTAGTACGGTTGTGGTCGTTGTGGTTTTGACCGTATTCTTGCATGTCCCTGCACTTCATCACTCCGCACAATATCATCCCTTGAAGCACAGAACGTTTCCCATTTCCTGTCCAAACATATCCTATCCATGGCTTCCACTACTGTCTCCCCCGCAACACCCTCACAGGTGAATGTCACATGAAGCATTTCTCCTCATGTTCTATCTATCTTGATTTCACTTAGATTTTTGTTATAATATTTGTATTTGCTTCTATCGTTTACCAGCTATGCTCCAGCAAAAGTGGCATCTTTTGTCCCACACATGCCGGGTTTGCGAAGCTAACGAGGAATAATATGGTATCAAAGGACAAACGGATGAGGATCGCATGCCAGGCCACCAGTATTCCTGCTGATAGAGTCCCTGACATGGGTAAGAGGAAGCTCATGAACCTGCTTCTTCTTGGCACTATTTCTCTCCCCACCGCAGCAATGCTGCTCCCGTATACCTACTTCTTTGTTCCACCTGGGTAAGCAATGATTACCTTTTATTTTATAACCCCCATGAAATTATCGCAGAACTTTGTCTTTTTGCACTTGTTTATCATTCTTTTCATTTGTATCTTGTTGATGTCAACATTTTGTGAATTTAATATAAGAAGCAGAGAGTGGTGTTGTGATGACTCTTTCCGTGGAAATTAGTGGCTGTTAGCAGAACTTTTTTTTTCATCCTACAAAATTCGAAAGTACTATACTTATTCCTTTCTTTGAATTCGCTGTTGTTAAAATTTCTAATTGTAATCAGAACTATAAGATTCTGATGAGGGATTTGGAGTATATCAAGTTTACCAACTAAGCTCCGTTTATATCAAATACTTTCTTCCCATTCAAATTTCAAGGAGCAAACCATAACTATAAATTGCTGATTGTGTTGGTATGTCTCTTCAAACGCAATCAAATTGCTATTTTTAAGTTCGATTTTTACCAAATCTTAAAGAATGATTTTTTCCAGTTGCCGAATGAAATGACATACGTGTTACAGTTAAAGGGGGGCACTAATCTTCACTGAAAATATGCAGTAAACAATTCTAGAGGCAGGAAAGAATATGCTAAATGACCAGTCAGTTTAGTTGGGTGTTATTGCAAAGTCTTTCTTTGATTTAATTTACGAATCATCAAATTGCCTGGAAATTTCTATTCTGTCAACTTCCGTAAGAGTTTTGCTTATAGTGAACTTCTTCCCGCCTGCCATTTTGCCTGGAAATATACGTCAGGAACCTAGGTGCTGGTGGGGGTACCATTGCGAAGGATGCTCTTGGTAATGATGTTGTTGCAGACCAATGGCTCAAGAATCATGGACCTGGAGACCGAACACTTACTCAGGGATTGAAGGTGATGAAACTTTATTAGTTATTTATGCAGAAATTTTTATAAATGGAAGACAATTTTTTTCCCCTTAAAGCAACGCTATCCCTTTGTTCTAATAGTAGGGATCAATTGGAAAGTTTTACCATTTTGCTTTACTTGAAAATTTTGAACTTTAGCTCTTTGGAGTACTTCCAAGCAGATTTACTTTTTTAATGGCTAAAACTATATGCATATGGGTGTCTGGAAAATTCATATAGATAAAAGCATTCTAAGAATGACATATGTTTAAATGCTTGGATGGAATTTAGGGAGACCCGACCTACCTTATTGTGGAGAAAGATAGAACCCTTGCAACATATGGGATTAATGGTGTCTGCACACACCTTGGGTGTGTTGTGCCGTGGAACTCAGCCGAGAACAAGTTCATTTGCCCTTGCCATGGTTCCCAATACAATGAACAAGGAAAAGTTGTAAGAGGTCCAGCTCCTCTGGTAAGCAAATCAAACCATTTGCTTCGTGATTGGCTCAATATCATTTCAAACCACTGAACTGGGAACTTAGAACTACTTTCTAATCATTATGTTAGTTTCCAACGATTTGTCTGTTAGACTGTAAAATGTAACATGACCAATCATGAGAGAATTTCAATGTAGTTTGTTTTTAAAGAAGAATAGTAACTATCACCTTTTGGCAACCTATTTAGTAGAATGCATTTCTATATTGCTGAACGCATCACCTTTTTCAAGCGAATGTATTCATATTATATGTTCTCCTAAATGAGTTATTTCGTCAATACATACTGATGCTAAGTAAAAGCACAAATATCACACACGATAGTATCTGAACATACTTGAAGTTGAAGCACTCTGTATTATTAATGAAAATTCTCTTGGCTTGCCTGACAATCATTTTCTTCCATTTTGTTGGCACAGTCTCTTGCATTGGCTCATGCGGATATAGATGAAGGGAAGGTGGTATTTGTCCCCTGGGTTGAAACAGATTTTAGAACTGGAGATACTCCGTGGTGGGCGTAAGTCTCATATTGTAGTAGTTTCCATATAATGATGTATGAATCTTGTTCCACTGTTCTGCAGGGGAAATATAAGAATCCCTTTTGTTATGGAAATTGCTCTAAAGATCGTGTTACAGATAGTGTATGCTTGTTGAATGCAGCTCATAACATGCTTCATATTTGTTCAACTATTCTTTGTACTTGTTACAGATAGTGTATGCTTGTTGAATGCAGCTCATAGCACGCTTCATATTTGTTCAACTATTCTTTGTCCTTTGTCATAGCATTTGACGAGTAGTTACCATAGTTGCTACTTTATTAACAAGAGACCCTTTTTTCCCAAGTGAAGATAAAGTTGAGAAAAATAGAAAAAGTTAGGATTAAAACTGATTCTAGCTGCTGAGGATGAATGTTTTCAATTCAGGTTCACTGATGTATCTAATATGGTGAAAGTCCTAGAATAAGACCTTGAGCACTTAAATGGGAAATCACTACTTCTCAAATGAAACCAAGTATGGAATTTGCAAAAGAGGTGTGAAACACCTCCCATTTTATCCCACAAAAGTTATTATTCCACTATAGGACTTAAATACCTAGCAAGTTCCATTGAAAAACCTTTGTGTCATGATAAACATACTGCTGGGCTGAGGAGAATTGGTTATACTAAGGTTTGATTGGACGTTGAATTTAATTAGTCTGTACTTGAAACTCTAAAGATCCATAGATTAGATAATGATAGGGGTTTGATGGTATATAAAATATTCCTTTCTTACCCCTAAAATCCATAACAATCCTTTTATTATCAGATTTGGAATCCAATTGGGAAGAAATTTGCTTTAGGAAATCAATTGGAATCACCTGAGCCTCATGTTACAAAAACCTCAAATCCTGACTCTTTAATGAAGTTTAATCTAACATTATAACCTAAGAAATAAGGATAAATGTTATGTCTCTAGATAATATGGCACCTAGCAAAATGATTGATGATGCCACTCTTTCCTTAAACTTATGGTAACATTTAATAATGATGAACATTATTCTATTAACATCTGGTAAGTTAATTGAAATTAAAGCTGAAGCAAGCGTGCCTATTTGAAGGGCCTTTTTCAATACAAGGAATTCTTCTTTATCAACTACAAAGCTAGTTAACAAACCACTAGTGATTGCTCCCTATGCAACTTCTAATTTGTACTTTAATCCTTCTTACTAGTGATGTAGCATTACACAAAATAACTAGACCTACGTACGTTTAGGTCGATCCCATAGAGAGTGTGTAAAGCTTTTCAAATGAAATCAATCGGTGCTTAGATTATGGGGTAGTTTGGTTTGGTTTTAAATAAGAAAATAAAATGAAACTAAACTAGTAAAAACAAATTTTAGAAAACATTTGAAAATGATGAAAATGATGAATTCGATGGGAACTCGATTCTTTATTTCTATCTTGGCCTACACTCAATTAAACATACTTCAGTGTATTATCGTCTCCACCCTCTTTGAACTATTGGTTGTAGGTTAACAACAAACTCTGCTAATCCCAATTTTTCCTTAGATCTTAGTTAATTAAGAAGAGATCGTTAATTAACCATAATTATCAGATAAACTGGAACAAGCTCTTTAAGTTTAATCGGATAGCCACCTTACAAGTGAGAAAAACAGACTAATTTAAGCAATAATCACCTAAGCTCAGATTGTTGTATCCTTAATGATAGAATACCGTTAGATGCCACAAACAAATTCAAACACTACTATTACGTATTATATTCAAAGTTCTAGCAATGAGTTCTCATGAAAAACAATCCAATAGAGCATCAAGAGTATCCTTACACAATACCCAATCAATAAACACAAGATAACGTAAACAATCTGAAAAGAGGGAAAGAACAACAATACAATGGAGAGAAATGCTTAACTGGGTTCTTTAGTGTCGATATCACCTTCAAATCGGTGTCAGGCTTCCCTCTATAGGTCTCCAAAGGATGAGAGGTTTGCCCCTCTTCATTCTCCTGAAACCTTAAAACCAAGACCTCACCCTTTCTTCAAACGATTCGTATCTATTTTGATAACAAAATGTTATTTTTATACCAAAAAGTAGGGTTTTTAGGTAAGTTATCATGCTTTCACAGTCGTGCATCGATATCACCTTCGAAATGGCATCAGGAAGCCTAGTCCTCCACGATTCTCCAAAGGATGAGAGGTTTTCCCCTTTTCATTCTCCCAAAACCTCGAAATTGAGACCTCACTCTTTCTCCAAACGATTCATATTTTTTGTGACGGCAAAATGTTTTTTATAACAAAAAATAGAGTTTTCAGGTAAACTCTCATGCTTTCTCGAGTGTGCATATGTTGTTCACAGTCGTGAGTGTGAGTCATTGGACTCACGGTCGTGAGCCACCATGCATGGGCGTGACATGGGGTATCACACCTATACAACTAGTGTCAAGGTCATGATAAGTTTATCATGGGCCTAACACACCTCTCACAACCATGATTTATTTGTCATGGCCATGAGATGTATCTTATGGCCACAACAATGTTACTCCTCATTCCTTTTGATATTTTCTTGTCTCCTTTAACTCTAATCTTTATCCTTGTTCCATGAAGAAAAATGAGTGTGAATCCCAAGAAGATAGCTCAAATATAGTTCTGTCGCTTTCAAATTGTACCTAAAACCCAAAAATGAACTAACATGAATGGCTTAAGTGTTTCATGTCATTAATTACTAAGTGTTATGGAATAAATATATAATCAATTAATCACATATCAACTAGGCCCTAAGAACCACTTTAATCTATTACTCGTCTTACCTCAAGGTTAGAAATAGAAAAATCACAAAAGCCTTTCCTTACATCCAAAACCTAAAAGTAACTAGCTAGAAAGGCCAAGAAAAAAGCTTTTATTAGCACTTGCAATTCCCAGCCCCTAATGTCCATTTTATCATAGATTCTAATATAACTTAATATTCCAAATAGCAAAAAGTTTTGCTTCATTTGATCATCTTCTGAGATCCGCTTTTCCTTAAGCCTAAAATAAAAGCCTACCTCTTTATTGATGGAATATGGTTTTCAAATAGAAGTTAGCAATGTCTTTCCAATCACCTTTTTACTTCATTGGTAGACTTATTTTAGCTTTTCATCCTTATGAAGTTAAATCTAATCATCTGATTGACCGGTTCACTCATCTCAATATTTCCCTTAGTAAATCTACACTAAAGCCTCAGTCACTTTTGTTTATGTCTCACAAACGAAGTTACGCTAGGAAAATCTGCGTCATTAGCTCCAAATTAGTTTGAAATGTAGAAGTACATAGGAATCACCAAATAATCTAGCAATGTGTGGCTCTTAGAGGTATTCTTGAGGATAAAAAAGTGATCGAGCATAAGGGAAGAGGCCAGTGAGTAGTCACGTGAAGGTGAGAGCTCCGAGAGATCTATCATCCTTTTATGGCAGGTTGAAGCTATGAATTGTTTAAAGGAGCATTTGGGAGTCAAAGGAGAGCCATATCCTAACTATTTGTGTTGTTTTAAGGCTGGCAGAGGAAAATTCTAGACCTAGAGAGTTGGTCTGAGTTTTGTGAAGTATGATCAAATCAAATGAGTTTTCTTGAAACCCTTATTCTCTTTGTTTCTTATTTTCTATACTTGATTTATTCTTAGTTATTAAATTTTAGTTTAGATAGGTGTTTTCGATTATACTTCACGATGTTGAATGGTCTTTTCTGCAGAATATTTTGAATATTCAGGCCATATGCTATCCAACAATTACAAACCATAATATGTTCTCCTTAACATGATGGGAACTATTATGAAGAAGCTTAAACGAAAAAATTTCATTAAAGGATTAAAGGTTGAAATTAGCCTTGAAAAAATAACCTAAAAATCTTTATTGCAAATTAGTCCTTTAGGCCGTATTCTTATTCTTTACTCGACTAAGCCTTTATCCTTTCAAAGAAATGTTTTTGACTTAATTCTCTCTTTTTCATACACCTTTAATGGATCACATATTTATATAAGCAAACAAACATCACGAAGAAAAAACTAAAAATAGTAAAATCATTTTTCATTGATTTTAGGACTTCAGTCCAAGCAATGAGCATATTCATATTGAGCCTAACATCAATTTGCATTTTGAAACTAATCATAGGGGATTGGGTTAGGTTTATTCAATCTAAAGACGAAGTTATGTTTTATATCTTTTATAATTTTTAGAAGAAAGCTAGTGATAATGTGTAAACTAAAGAAAGATAAAAATAACAAATAAGTTATAAGCACAAGATACATCACACATAAAAGTGGGCTTGGGGCTTGATATAAACCTACTAACTTTGGACTAGGCTCAAAATTGACTGATAATGGATCATATTAGGCGAAGCTTCTAATTAGGTTAGTTAACCTAAGTTAGGTCATTTGAGTTTATATTGAATAGGCCCATTTGAAAAACCCATAAACATGAAATTAGTGATAAACCTAAAGAAAATTTGAGGAACTCTAATTTGTTAAACTATCCTTAGCAAACATATGTTGAAGCTGTGATACAAAATTAAAATTGTATAAACAAATGACAACAGTGAAACTACAATAACAATGAAACATTCTAAGATGTTCATAATCAAATGTCATAACCTAAACCTAATATTTTTTTACTAGTGATTGTGAATATGAATTTCAATCTACTTCTAGAGTTTTTGTAGGAAAAACCATAAAGAAAGAAAAACCTTAAATGTGGAACCTTAATTTGGCAGTTTGTGATTATAGTTTTCCTTACTATAATATTCTTAACTTTTGGCAAGTGGACTTGTCATTATATAGTAGTGTAGTTATAAATAGAGTATAGTTCCATAAGCATAAAATAAGTACCAAACCTAGCCTTCTTACTATTATATAGTCAATAATTAAGAGGATTGTTTGTCGAAACAAATGCAAAAGTATGTGTTCATAAGATTTTATACATTCAATTGCGAAAGTGTAGTCATAATTTTTCGTGCTTTATGACAGATACTATTTGCAAGTGTGAGGAGGAGATAGTCGGACGAGCCATTGGAAAACAAGAACCAGGTATGATAACTTATAATATAAAGTTGCTTGATTGTTAATTGTTTTGTTTGCATTCATACTATAGCTATTGAATTTGCTATATGAGATGCCATAATTTGTTCTATGCAATCATGCTAAAGTAAGGATACTGCATTCATACATAAATAGAGAAATGAAATGTCATATTTTGCTTAATTTGTTTTATGACTTTTTATTGCTCTCTCCCTAGTTGTCCGTATAGTTTATCAAATAATAATAAAAATTATACATATTAGCATGTGTATAGGAAAGCTAAAATTCTTGGATACGTAGTTTATAAAAAAATTAGTTTTGCTACTTTAACAGTTAGCTTTTCTACTACTTCATTTAGGTACGTAGTTAACCTTTCCTCATCCTTCGCTTACTAACATAACATAATGTTCTCATTCTTAGATTGAATTGAAAGGTACTTGTTGCTTTATGGAGAAGAGTTGGATGAACAGTGTAAGGGTTTCTCGTGAATACATTGATGGAGTAAGGATGTTTATGAATTTTTTCGTTGGGAAAAGGGCAAAGAGTGTGACATTTCATGCCCTTGTGTACATTGTATGAATTGTTATAAAAGATCTCAGACAAATGTTTTTGAATATTTAATGCAGTTCGGCATGGATCAATCATACACCCGCTGGGTTTTACATGGTGAAGCGCTAGAATATAGATTTATGCCAGAATATAGATTTGTTGACATTCTTTTTTACAAAAGTTATACTGATCTTGTATACTAATTTGCATCTCACAAGTTCCTTTTGGGAGGAACTTTAGCTAAAATCCATCTGCCATTGTTCTTTGGGATCTAAATTTCTTTTTGCATTGTTTTTACAAATGCAGTTCTCTCATTGATCTGAAAGTTATGACAGGTATACAATATGACAGATATATCTCATTCATATTCAAAATTACATGCTTTAATGCTTGTTATTTAGGTAATAACCCAGTCACCATATATTAGATGAATTGCATTTCTCGTGGTATTAGATATACAATATGACATATATATCTCTTGGTATTAGATGAATTGCATTTCTACTGGCTGATGGGATGTTGTATATTTAACAGAGTTGGTGATGTATAATCTTTTGTTGCTATTAGATCTGAAAATTATTTTGCAATTAGAGGCACTGGTTTTCCTTTATTGTTGTGTTGGTTTCTTGATGGATGTTTCTAGCATTATTATTTCCCTAAATTTGTTGAAAATGTATTTGTTTAGAACTTATGCTTCTTATTTAGAGTTGAGGAATTGGCACTGGTTCCTTTGTTTCCATATTTCATAGATCACCCCACTTAGCAAGGCCGTATGCCATGTAGTGCATTCAATCTTTTCAAATTTGCATTTCCTACAGTAATAACCCGATTATCTCCTATCCACGTCACTCTTTACTTTGTCTTGTATGCAAACAACATGATCATTTTGTCAAGTATAATGACAACTTCTTGCAAAAGGCAACCTAAAATGACTTAGAACATAAAACTACAGAGAAATGCATAAATCCTAAGATATGTAAGCGATGATTGAAACAGAACAATAGTTAATGATATAAAACAATAGGTAATGATAGAGAACAATAGGTAATGAGCAAGTTAGGTACGCCTAAACATCAATAGCATCTGTTGGACCCCAAACTTTCCTTGAAAATTTGATTTAGTAAGTGAGATTAAATGAGGAATCGGAAGTAAGTTGTGCTGAATGTTTTACAATGATATT
>JANZXV010000009.1:2259390-2273654 GCA_027576455.1 Erythroxylum roigii
CCTTTATCGTGGGATACTCGTCGGAGCGACCTTCGGGTTTCCCGTTGTGTACCCTACGATGAGGGGGCGCTACAGAATCTTATTTGGGAATCATTGATATTTAGAATTCATTGAATTTCGAGTTAAAGTTTAAATGAATTAGAATTTAATTTTAATAAGATTACTAAAATGTATAAAATCAATTGTAAATAGGATTAGACTCCAATGGAATTAACACTCCTTTTCCTAATCCTATCTATAATATTTGTAGAGTTCTCTTAATACATTATATGAATATCATTAGAGGTGAGACACTTGTACAACTATGATTGTTAAGATATGCTAGTTTTAGAAATAGTTTACGGGAAATGATAAGAAAAGAATCAAGCTTCACAATCAAATATGAATTATGATTCATGTTTTATTATGATTTATGTGTTAATTATTTTACAGAATTTAAGTGACGTTGACTTTTAAGAAATTAAAGCAAAGCGTTCCTAATATCACTATTCCCGACAACGATGCCAAAACTTGATTGACTAAATTCACGAGTAGTCAATTTCTAATACCATAAGTGCACGGTATAGCTATAGCTAGTACTAGCAAATACGAGTCGATCTTATGAGGAAGGTAAGTACTAATAATTATTATTGATTATGGTTGAATTAAGCTAACTAAAATTAAGAAAATAAAGTAAACAAGCAACACAATTTAAGAAAAAATTGTAGATTCATTAAGTTAATTACTATTATCAATTAATTAGTATCTAGGCATTGAATCCCCCTAAACCTTTAACCAATTGATTATTTGTTATGCAATTATGTTGTTAATTAATTGGACTGTGGAGATTCCTATGGTATGAGTAGCTGACCTTAAGTCTACTAATAACTAATCCTAAGGTTTCTAACCAAATTACTTAGGTTAAATCTTACAGGATTGCTTTACTCTATTATGAATTGCCCTACTAGTTTTGACCCTAATCCAAAAGATTTATGTCAACCTATCTCTAAGATTGCAATCAAATCTTTCCAATTAGCATAGATCTATTCAAACCTAGGATTTCTCAATCCTTAAGTATGAAATTATAATTAATTATAATAAATCATATTAAAAGAAAATAATAAAGATATAATCAGATCACAATAATTAACCAACTCAATTGCATTCATAAAATAATCAAAACATGTTTTGATATCAACTAGGCTTTATCTAGCCCAAATACTAACAGAAAGTTTAGCTATAAATTGTTGAACATGAAATCATATCCATATATATAGAAAAGAGAATAGAAAAAATGGAATTATAATTATAAATCTCCTTGATTGTTCTCTATTGGGTATTCTGACAATGTAGATGTCCGATCTTGCTTTTTAATTGATCTGTCGATAAAACTCCACGTCTCCTGCTCCTTAAGCTCCAAATCACCTCTAGCTGGACTTCTAAGAACAATGTCTGCTGCTTCATCCTCTGATTTGCCTCCAAAATGTCATTTTTATATGAAAATCTAGGCTTTTGGGTTATAAATGGTCTCTTACATAGTCGTGCATTAGACTATGCATAATTAGAATTCACCAAGTATAGCAAAAATGCATGGTCACGTGAAAGTGCATGATGGTGCACTTCTTCGAGATTGTTGATTCTCTATTTTACACCACATTTTCATCCAAATTCTTCTCCTTTAAGTTCGTGAAGGCAATTTTACTTTATAAACACACTTGAAACGAATTAAGTACCATATATATAACAAAAGTATAAAATATCAAGCAATAATACATTAAATATAGGGTAAAAATAGAGTCAATTAACCACCTATCATTGCTAGAGAGGTTTAAATGAATGAATATAAGTTTGTTTTTTCACTTGATTAAGCTTTTTAACTCATTTATATTACTCAAAGCCACTCATATCATGCCTTCTTCAATAACTTTTTTGAAGCCCTTTTATTTGGATAAGAATTTAAAGAACTTGAATAGGGTCATGGAAGCTGGAACACAAACCAAGTTATGAATCTCCACAAGTGAGTGATTATATATTAAGGATAGTTAAAGATAGCTTTGCTCCTTTGAAAATTAGATAATAAGTTTTGATTTAATAGAGCACTATCTATCTTCCTTTTAAGAAATCAATTCCCATACTACATGCTGGACCAAATGAAGCGATACCTTTATAATTGAGGTTTGTAACCTCTATGTTGTTTTTAGCAATTTAAGAAGTTGCTACAAGGAGGTTTAGAATTGATGACACCTTCATTTTCTTAGTGGTAAAGTGTGTAATTAAAGTTACCTATGATTAACCAAGGCTCATTCATCCCTAAAGACATATTACATAAGTCTTACTGAAGGGATTTTCTCTAGAAAGCAAGGTTTACTGCAAATATAAAAGTTATGAAACTTTTTGTCCAATCATATTTAAAGTGACATATACATAGATTGCATGAGAATTAAAGAAGTGGTTAGTTACAATAATTAAGTCAAGGTTATAAGACATAAATTATCCCCTTATAATGAGCTTTAACTTTGTGAGTGAACTAGATTTTTCCATAGTTATCTTTCCTTAATTTTAGTTTCCAAAACGCAAATGATTAATGGCTTTATTATCTATAAATAATCCTAAATAACCTATTGTTTGTTAGGTTTGTTTAAACCTTTAACATTCCTTGCAAAGATAGAGATAGATGGGCTAGGAGGGAGACTTCTTCCTCCATTTAGATTTTTTCCTTCTTAATATCCTTGCGATAAGGTTAAAGGTTCTTTGCAAGTTAAGCATTTTAGGAGCATCCTTTAACACTTCATTCTAGTATAAAAAAACATTCTAGTCTTAAGCATCCTTTTTCATCTCTTAAATTCTTAGATCCATATGTGTTAGTTCTTTAACTTCCTTTCGAGTTGAGTGATCTCTTGTTACTTGTCTACATCAATTTCCTTATTTATCTCTAATGATTCATCATTTTCATTTATTTTATTAGTTTCCAAATATTTCTATATTTTCCTTGGAATAATCTCTTCATAGTCCCACTTCTTAAAGAATCTCCCAGTTAGCTTCCATTCAACTTTGTTTTTTTTCTCAGGTCTCCATTTGTATTTGACTGAAATGGAAGACACCTCTATATTCCTATTAGAATCCAATCTTATAGAATAAAAAGTGTTAGGAAGCTCCTTGCTATTTAAGCTTTAACAAAAATCCTAGTGTGGCCTATTCATCCTAAGGTTGTAGTGTTTTCATCCATCAATAACAGTTTTCTAATGGAACTAGTTAAGTAGTTGAGTCCGATTATGCTTCAAAACTTTAAGGGGATGTTATGGAAATGAACCCAAATTGGTATTGTCTTGAGTTTTTTCCTATTTAGCTTTATTCCAAGCTTTCATAGTTAAAGAATTATGGGTTTTCCTTGACAATGCTAAGAACCTAGGTTAAACACTTTGGTTGCATCATCTTTCGAGCTAAAGGAGAACATAAAGAAAACCTCCCAATTAATAAGTACTCTTTCTAGTTTTAGTTTAGTCTATTTCCATTTTGCCTAAGACTTCACTAAGGAGAAGAAAGGTCTTTTTCTTTACAAATTAACCAATCGAAGTGTTTAGCTACTTTAAGGCTCAAGCTTGCAGGATTTTCACTAATGGAGAGATGATGTCAGTGTCATTCTCTAAAAATTGAGGAATAAGATAAAGATTAGAAATAAGGGTGTTGTCTCCTAACACCTTCAACTTAAACCTTCCTAGCAGAGTTTTGAGATAGAGAAATTTTTATAAGGGGTAGAGATGAGAGTGGAGGGAGCTAAGGTCGGAGTTTTCTTCTTTTCTTTTTGGTGCAACTAGTGGAGGCAAAGGTAAAGGAGGATAGGAAAAGGAAGCTTTGGCAGAGGAGTGCTTAGTGGATAAGGAAGAAGGGTGTATATCTCTTTTCATATTATTTATCTATCCAAGTTTTAAGTTGAGAGACATCATTAGCAAGTTCAAGGAAAGATCAAAGTCTTAGGTGAAGAAAATTCGAAAAGTCAATAAAAATGATTACTTGATAAAGTGAGAGCAAAAGGTAGGAAAAATAAAGACAAAAGTGCCCTTGGACAGTTGAAGAGGCAACATAGGAAAAAAAAAAAGGATGGGATTAAAGGAAGAGACAAGGAAGAAAGAGAGAATAGAATGCAGGTGAGTAGGAGATAAGAGATAGGTAAGGCAAGGAAGCCATGGTTGTGACACTAAAGAACTAGTGAGAAGGCAAAGAACTTTCTTACTTTGGCCGTTAGTATGTAAGAATTAATTTTTATTTTAAAGATACAAAACACCTTAAAAGAATCTATTTAGAAAGTCTTGAATCCTTTAAAGAAAAAAATTTCTTTTTCCAGCCTAGCATTGCTTAATAAATCTATTTTTGAAAAATACTCCTTTTATATTATGGCTTATGGTATAACATAAGTTGAGTACTAGGAATAATATTATAAACCATCGTAATCCTAAAATCTATTCACTATTTTTTTTCGAGGAAATCCCACAGGCAGGCCAAGCGGGCTCACCTCTCAGAGGGCCAAGTGGCTACATCCCAGCAGAGGGCCAAGGGGAAAACCACTATAACTAGAAATGATGACTTAACAATTCTCAAAGTTACCTTTGCTTACTAGATATAACTAATATCAAAAGAGAGAAATAAAAGGATCCTTAGTCATCAAGATGAATTTAAGCAAAAACTAATCTATTTTTTGAAAACCTATATTAAGGAGGCTGATAATGTAAAAATCAAGGAATTTAAAGGTTACCTTCTTGAAACCAATTGGGTTGTGGATGTTGTCAAATTTTCCTTTTCTTACTTAATACACATAATATGGGAAGACAGAAATAAAATAATCCACAACTAATAAGGTTAATCTGTGCCAAGACTAATTTAGCTTCTAAAAACCTATTCTAGGGAGGCTGATAGATTAGAAGAAATCAACGCATTTGAACATCACCTTGTTCTAAACAATTAGGTTGTGGAGGTTGTTGAAGGCTCAGATCCCTCGCCTTAACCCTTATATTGATTATTATATTGATGTAGATGTAGATGTTGCTGCTCAAAAGGTGGAGAAAAAAAATCAATTACCTAGGGATAATCCTTGATATGATGTATCTCACATTTGATTGTACTTACAACTGTAGTATGATCTTATTTCTAGTTTCATAAAACTAATATTGATATTTGTGGAAAGGACTATCTTAGATATAAGTACTTTTTCCTTTTACTAAGGCAGGTCTAATTAATTCTTAGGAGGTCATTCCCTAAATATAGTTCATTAAATTTTAAATAAAATTGTTAATTCCTACCAAAAAGTTTTTATCTTACTTTACTCATTTTTAGACTTTAAGAAAACTTAGCTTGAAACAGTGTATTCAATTTTCAATGTTTTCTAAAAAAATTTTACATTTTTTTTAAGAAAATGATAATGAATTAAGCCATAAAAGATAAGCAAGAGTCACAAAAGAGCTGCAAAGAGCTGTACGTGAGATAACCAAGCAAAGTAAAAGCTATAAGGTGTTCTTAGGTCCAACCTTCTTCAAAAATTAGGTAAACTACACATTCTACATCCTAGTACATCAATCTACATTCTAAAATTTGGATTTGTATAAGCGAATATAGCTTTTGATATGCATAATAATTTTGTTTTTGAATTGTTCTTTATTAGTGTTCTATTTTGAAAATTTTGAGCATTCTCTGATTCCAAATGGATTTAACAAGAAAGGACCTAGCTAGGTAGAAAAACCTGTTAATTGTAGTACAAGGGTGCTTAATTGCGCCACATTATATCTTTATAAAGTTCCAATCTTCTGGAGCATTTTGAACATGATATTTATGTAGCACAGAGCCCTATATAGTAGTGACAAAAGCACATTGAAATAGTAGGTGATCATTGTTTTCCTCAGTACTTTGATAGAGAATGCACTAGTTAGGAATTTTAAGGAACTTCTATAGTTTGTCCACAGTTGGCAATCTATCATTAATAGCTAACCATAACGTGATAAGACTCTAGGATGAAAATGCTTAAACCAAGCAACTCGGGTTCAAGGCATTTTGTTGTTGTGATTGTGAAGGATCTTTCTATAAGACTAATTTGTGAATTTTCCATTTCTATAATGTTTCCAAATGATACAATCTTCCCCTTCAAGTAGGCTAGTTTGAATAATCTCTTCACAAAGAGATGTAGAAATATAACTTTATGTGAAAATCTGTCTGTCAACTAGTGCTTTATCAACTATCACTCTTATACCAATAATAGACTTGATACCTTCCATTTCTTGTAAGTTATATAAAAGACCATGAGAAAGTCAATTTTCAAAACAAAAGCTAGTTTGTTTCCCATCTCCAATAAGGTAGATAAACTCATTCCTCCACAGATCCCTGAATATTAGAATAGCTTTCAAAGTTGAAATGGAGGATGTTGTGATCTTTGTAATCCATATGCTTTTGTTGCTTAAGTAAATGTCATGAATTTATTTACACTGGTTAGGTCGGTTATGCTAGGCCCAGACCCAGGCCTAGGCATAGACGGCTCATTCATAGATGGTGACTTCCTACTCATAAGGGAAGACCTAAACCTAGCAGGTATTTTTTAAATATAAGTTCATTACCTCATGAGAAAAAAGGTACGAATTTCGAGAACCCTAGTATTCTTTATTCCTAGCCACCAAAACTCTCACAAAAAGACTAACTTGAGCGTCGGAGGGGCCTACCGACGGTCAACCCCCAGTGTGCCTTATTATTTTGCAGGTGTTCCTAAGCCAAAGCCAACCAATCTCATGGATCCGAGCAGCAGCGTCCAGCCCCACCAAAATCAGACCGAACCAGTTGGGGCCTACCGTGGGGCCCGACGTCAGGGCACCATGTCCAGAAACACTCAGATCAGTAAAGCAGCAGCAACCAATCCTGATATAGCCACTGTCACGGTACTTGCGCTACAACGGATCGGTTTGCAACTACCTGCCACTCTCCCGCCAACACATCACGATTCCCACACACAATCTTCGCACCTGAATGATCAACCACAACCTCAAAACCAAGATCAAGAAGAATAGAGCGTAGCCCTAGAGGACAACGCCGAGACCAATTCGCATCCTAACTTCTAGCACCCCTAGACGCAAATCCTCCTGCACCACAACAAACCTCCCTCAGCCGAAGACAGATAGAGGAAGCGGCTGATCTATTGATTCGCCAAATCCTACAGTCTCCCCTCTAATACGTTGAAAACTCCCCTAAAAATCGGGATTACACTCTATATTGCAACTTCCATAGAGATGTAGGTCACGACACGGAGGATTGTTGGGACTTAAAGTTAGAAATCGAGCTCCTTATCCAAAGGGGAAGGCTAGGTAGATTTTTGAAGTACAGAAAAAATGCCGATTGAGATAATGAGGGTAGGAGCGGTCGGTCTGATAACTGGCGAAAGCCTTGGAGGCAAAATAACACGAACGAGGGAGGGAGGCAGAACAGGAATACAGACGACCGACGCAACACAAGAGGACAGTCTAGGGCAAAAGGTGATAGAAACACCGAACAGCAAGATGACCGACCGGTTAGGGTCATCAACATGATTTTCGGGGGTAGTGTAGTAGGAGGGTCCACTGTAAGAGGAAGAAGAGGTATGCCAAGCAGGTCATTGAAGACTTGTCAGCCAAGAAAAAGAAGCAGAACGATGGAGTAATTTCATTCGATGAATCTGATCTAGATGGTGTTAGCTGTCCTCATGATGATGCGCTAGTGGTCACTTTGAACATGGGGGGTAGCGAAGTAAAACGAGTAATGATTGACACAGGCAGCTCGGTCGACCTACTCTATTATGACGCATTTAAGCAGATGGAGATACCGAAGGACCGACTATTGCCAATAGAGGGACCCATTAAGGGAGTAACAGGAGCATCAGCCTATCCGTTTGCCCTAGTCTCCTTGAAGGTAAAGTTCGGACAAAAGCCATGCCAGGTAGAGAAGGACGTTGAATTCTTAGTTGTAAAGTTTGTAGGGCGTACAATGCAATAATTGGAAGAGCCACACAAAATGCCCTCAGAGCAGTCATTTCAACTTACTATCAAGCAATGAAGTTCCCGGCCCCCCATAGCATTGGCAAAGTCAGGGGTCAACAGAGAATCTTTAGGAAATGCTACTTGGCAGAAACAAGAACCCTTGAGGGAGCAGTAGTTTTGACGAGTTCTCTGGGTGTAAGAGCTAAGGAAGAAACAAAGTTTTACAACAAAAGGGAAAGGCCGAGCGACGAAAAGACTGGCGGTGATGTTCCGAGAAAGGCCGAAACGGTTGAAAAATACCTTGGGAAGCTCGGTTAGACATGGAAAGGACCCGATCAGGTGGTCAAACAAGCCAGATATGACTCCTACACCCTGCACGATACGAACGGCAAAAACCTGAAGGCGTTCTACCAATAGATAATCTTTATTTTAGTTCACTCGTTTCCTCGTTTCCTCGTTTCGTACTTCGTTATTGCTTATGCTTTTGTAAATGCACATTTTTTGGATACCTTTTTCCTGGCCCTACTAGTCAGATTTTTTAATGGCCCGCGCCCTTATCATCAATAAATGATTTTCAAGTTTCTCGACAAAGAGAGTCTTGCCGCCAAAATGCGCTAGAACGAAAAGACAAACTAATTGCCCTCAACATCGCTCGGTCAGGTTTCCAAACAAGATCTTGGAACCAGGCGCTGCCAAGTCACAAAAGCTTGGCACCGCTCGGCCTCAACATCGCTCGGCCAGGTTTTTAAACAAGATCTTGGAACTAGGCGCTGCCAAGTCACAAAATCTTGGCACCGCTCGGCCTCAACATCGCTCGGTCAGGTTTTCAAACAAGATCTTGGAACCAGGCGCTGCCAAGTCACAAAATCTTGGCACCGCTTGGCCTCAACATCGCTCGGCCAGGTTTTCAAATAAGATCTTGGAACCAGGCGCTGCCAAGTCACAAAATCTTGGCACCACTCGGCCTCAACATCGCTCGGCTAGGTTTCCAAACAAGATCTTGGAACCAGGCGATGTCAAGTCACAAAATCTTGGCATCGCTCGGCCCCACTATCGCTCGACCAGATTTCCAAACAAGATCTTGGAACCAGGCAATGCCAAGTCACAAGATCTTGGTATTGCTCAACCTCATTATCACTCGGTCAGGTTTCCAAGAAGAGATCCTTGGAACCCTTGACCTCATCCTCGGTAGACCTCAAACATCGTTCGGCCTTATTGACAAGACAAGATCCTTGGAACCAGGCGATACCGAGAAAATCAACCTGGTTCGATCGAGTTCCTCCAAACTAACGATCGATTGACTCGTACTGAACGCGCTAGTTCGCTACATGCTATTCGAAACGGCAATCTCTCATACAAGGCCAACGATAGTTCAAGACTTCATCCAGCAAAATTAAAAAGACAATAAAGGATAAAAATAAAATTTTTATTTCCAATAAGTTTGTCCTGGTCACAAGCTCGACCAGATGAGCTTTTCTATTTAGAAATATCATCCTTCCTACCCAGTCTACTCCGAGCATCATCAATGAACTTCTCCATGCCAAGGTCAAACAATCTGTCCATTATAGGTTCTGATATATTTGTGCTGACAAGTCTTGTGACAGCCAAATTCTTTACAAGCCCACAATTTTCACCATGGCAAGTCCTCATCTGGAACTATCTCTCGTTCTCTCCCAACTATCTCCCTCTTTTCTTCCAGAGAAAGGCCGAGCTAGAATGGAAACAACAGCTCGGCATAATCCTCAAATGACGAACTATCCGACCCGTCGGAAACGAAAACACCGTGGCAATCCACCAAGAAGGAAAGAGACAAATCCCAAGCGAATTCTAAGTGCTCCTCGTTTAGGTGCCGCTCCTTCCACTGCTTGACTACGTCAATCCTCTCCCCTCTGATAGAACTTCGCAACTCCATCAGCCTGTTCTCAGCCCTCAACTTGTCCTTCATGTTCTCAGGCACCTCAATCATTTTCGCTGCTATCTCTAGCGGCCCAACCAATAGCAAGGCATTTTTGGATGAGAAAAAAAGGACGTACCTAGTTAGTGATTGAAATTTGGAATTGGGACGACAGTGGAAGGTACAAAGAGATGAAAAAACAGAATAGAAGCTGGAAAAACTACGCAGAGTGAATAAAGACCGTCAATTCCAAAATTTATAGCATCAATCGAATGGGAATACCAACCAACATTGAACACGTGGAAAAATCTGAGCGGCGGTGAGTCAAGGTCATTAAAGGCCCGAAGTGGTGTGACAAACGAAGGAACACGCGTGATAACCGCGCGACAGTTAAAAGGACGCGTCATTCGAAATTTTGAACGGCGCCCAGAAGATACGAACCATTAGTAATGATTACATTTAGTGCTTCATTTAAGTCTTGCCGCCCAGTCGATCGGCCCTGCCACTACACTCGTCTGATCGACCTCATCACTACACCTGGTCGACCTGCCATATCGCTATAGCCGATCGGTCGTTTCTATTATTACCTTCGATCGGTCTACAGTGCCACTACCCCTGATAGGACGATCGCACCACGATGGACCGATCAATCAATCGGGCCTAGCACGAGTTGCCATGAAGACCTGTTATACGATCCATATATACTCCATCGACCCTTCTCTTTGATCAGGCTCGAGGAGTAGGGGGTTTATGGTTGGGTCGGCTGTACTAGGCCCATGCCTAGGTCCGCATGTTCACGGGCCATTCGTAGGTGTTAGTCTCCCATACAAACGTAAAGACCTAAACCTAGCAGTTATTCCATATATAAGGTACTATTTTACCGTGATACAGGTACAACATTACAACCCTAGTTTTCTCTCTTCTCCGCGACCAAAACCTCCTCAAAAGACTAACTTGAGCGTCGGAGGGGCCTGCCGGCAATCAACCCCCGGCGTGCCTTATTTGTTTTGCAGATATTCAGTAACCAAAGTCACATAGAATCATAGATCCGAATAACAACATCCAGCCTCAGCAGATTAAGGCAGAACCAAAATTAAAAAAAGAAATTTAATGAATTACAAGCTGGTCTCCATACGTACACAATCGTACAAGAAAGACTCTTCTCTTTTCTTATCTGTGTTTCTGTTTCTTTTCATTATTTTGATATGTCTGTCAATTAACGGAGATATGATTTGCTGAAAAGACAAAGAAACAGTGGGCCATCCTTGTCTCTTGTACTGTTTTTTCCTCGTCACTTTTCCTTTTTTGTGTTGAAAACAGTTGGCCTACCATGCCAACTCCATCCCTTCGCTTAAGAGGCTAACCAGTGGCTTAAGAGGTTAACCAGTGGCTAGAATGATAGCGCCACATTTACAAGTTATATTCAGGCTAAAAACAATTGTATCCATTTTCCTTTTAAATAGTTCTTTATAATCACTGAGAATTCTCCATATTGTCTTGATACATTGCACCTAGTTAGTGGTATTAACGGGAAAGATCTCAAGTCTTCCTTCTTCCGTAAGTAAATTGGGATGCAAGTAAGAGGTTAATTAAAGAATGTTACACTTGTACGTCTTTAATTCAATCCAGTTTAGAATCACACTAGCGCTATAAAAATTAAGATTTATCTCTTTTCTTCATTGATTGAGAGTCCTAAAAGGACTTTGAATATATTTAAAGATGTCATAAGTTTTCATATCAATAGAATTCCTCATCAATTTCAGGTACCTTACATACACCATTGGACTTAATATAAATTAGTTATAATCGTCATCATTTACTCACAGTGCAGTCATATTGCTCAAAAGACTTGGACTTTAGGCATTAGCGAAGTGTACACAGAGAAAAGATGAATAAATGATGTAAATGTGATGGGAAAGAGAGATAGAAAGCAAGAACCTTGGATTAAGAATAATAATGTAAGCAACAATCTTTTTAACAAAGACAACTAAAATATCATAAGTAAATTACAAACGGAATGATATATTCCGTAGGTAAATTTAGCGACGGATATTGTTTATCTGTTGATAACGGTAAATAAATTTACCTACAGAATATTTACTGTCGCTAAATTTTCCAACAAAATTAAAATATTCAGTCGCTAAATTTGTGGTGTATTCAAAATATTCATTGCTAAATTTTACTTACAGCTGCTTCTTTGATAACTCTTTTTGCCGGTAATTTTCGACGTTAAATTTGTTTGTCTATAAAAAAACTATTTTTTGTTAGTAATCGTTGCTAAATTTTACTTACTGTTGCTTCTGTGATGACTCTTTTTGTTGGTAATTTTTGATGTTAAATTTGTTTGTCGATAAAAAATCTATTTTCTGACAGTAATTTCTATTGCTAAAACTAATTTTTCTCATGGCCATATACCATAATTAGTCACATAGGTCATTTTTATTAGAATAAATTCACAAATATTTAACAATTATTTTTAAAAAATTATAATATCATAAAATCTTTAAAATTTTTAAAATATATAAAAGTATTATTACTTTTTTTCTAAAGATATTTAGTGAATGTAAAATACTTTTCAAACTTGAGAAACTTCAAGAAGTGTAAGCAAGCAAAGTTGTTAGAGAAGTAAAAAAGGGCCCGGCTCGATTTTGACTCGAGTTGATCGGACTATTCTGATCGTTACTTCTAAAGTGGCTCCGTTTTAAAAATTTTCTTTAAAAAAGATATGACGGGCTGGATCATAAGCTGAGTTATGGGTTGGCCTATTATGACCCATTGGGCCACGGGCTACGGGCTACCACAGCCTCAGGCTGGGCCGGGTCAGCCCCAGGAGCAGTCCGACCGATTCAGAGTCATATTTTAGTTTATCGAGTCATAGGGGATGCTTTGTAAAGTTGTGGATGCGATTTACTCACTCGAATACAAGTGTGTTTTTTTTTTTTTGAACACCCTACTTATAAGAGGGGCTAGCAGGGAATCGAACCTGAGACTTAACCGAAATCAAGCCACGCTCTCAACCATCGAGCCACACCCCTTAAGAGTACAAGTGTGTTTTTTAGTTAGCAATAAACTGCGTTTTAGTCCTACCTTTTTTGTTGATCTGATTTGATGATGATATATCCGCCAGATAAAGTCCTCCTATGCCAATAGAGTGCGTTAAGAAGGAAAAGGATTGAATAGAATAAATCCAGAGCATCGTTGTCTCATGTTTGAAAAATCTCAACTGAAGTGCAGGGCTCTTCAATTAACAAATGGTTGGGTCAATTATTCAATATCAGAACATCGCTATCTCATGTTTGCTTTTTGGGTAAAAATCTCAATTGAAGTGGAGGGTTCTTCGAATAACAAGGAGCTGGGTCAAAAGTCTTTATGGAAATCACCTGTACTCCACCAAACTGCACTCAAAATCAAGAAAAACAGACGAAAGATGAAGAATAGAAGGTGAGTGCGGGAGGGGTCTCTGAAGGTGCCGAAGAAAGAAATAAAGAGTGACTCTCTAATGTTCTAACAAGACAAAGATAAAATGGGTTAGCTTCAGACATAATAACATAGATAAATAAAAAAGAGCTGCCATAAGATAAAATAAAAAGAAGAAGCAAAATTCACTTTACTGCCATATTTATTTAACATTTTTGGAGGTGGAGGTTGTAAAATTTAGAAAGTCCTAATTATTATTATTTTCTATTCTATAATATTTATTATTGTTTAATATTATTTACATTTCTTTTCCAATTCCCCAAAAGAAGTCTGTTTCCTTCTGATTTTGAAACCAATGATAAAGTTTATACTTTGAAGCTAGTTGAGTTCAGATTAATAGATTTTAAGGAGGTTAGCTAGCTTGGCATGTCTCTTACTGGAGCAAAATATATGTATATAACAATGAAGGATGACTCGACAATTAACCCTATGTCATCGATTGTGACCATATGCAAGTTTTCCCAACCATAGCTCATTACAGAAGTTCCATAAAAAGCGTAAATAAGACAGGCTAACACTGAAATGATGTAGGCAATGCAAGAAACCTCCTTTGTCTTCTTTCTTATGACCCTCGTGAATTTTATTCTGCAACCAACAAGTTATAAGTAATAAAACAAGAAAACGAAGACAGTTCCTTCCAATTTAAATGACGTCCTTTACCTTCTAATTAAATCCACCATTACTGCGGCCACGGGCATAAAGATGCAAAACCCCCCTCTCTTTTACCTTGGCCTTCCTGTGACGACCTAGCGGCTTAATTATGCATATTGTCGCCCCCTCTTAGAAAGGATACAGAAAAGAATCAAGTCTTTGATGAATAAATCGCTTTCCTATGCGGGGAAGCTTCAGCTTATCAAATCTATCCTTAATTCTTTGCATGGGTATTGGAGTTCTCACATTTTCTTATCTCATAGTATTATCAAGGAAATTCA
>JANZXV010000009.1:2273754-2287824 GCA_027576455.1 Erythroxylum roigii
ATTTCATTAGGTTCCAAGAAGTGAGACGACCCGAGGTTGCATCCTATACTGCAATCCTTGGTATAAATTATTTTTGATCGGTTTCCAAGGATCGATCTTAGGATCGAACGATGAGCTGCTATCAGTATTAGTGATTTTAGGAAGCACCACTACTTTATTAGTTCTACAACTACTAAGGAACTCAACATCCCAATAATTGAAAAGCTTAGTCTCCAAGTGTTAGTGGCAAATGTTAAGAAATTTCCTAGCTTTGGAGTATGTGAGGAGGTATTATTAAAGGTTAATAAAGACTTTTTCTTTACAGATCTTTATGTTATTCCTCTAAAAGGCTTTGATGTATTCATGGGGGGTTAAATTGTTACGAACCCTAGGGCCAGTTGTGTGGGATTTTGCTTCTCTAACCATGAGTTTTGATCTTGGAGGACATCAAATTAAGTGGTTGGGACATAACTTAGAGAAAGGAGTAAAAGTGCACCATATTCAACGAACTCCAACACACTCGATTGAATTGGAAAGGGTACTAGCAAAATTTGTAGATCTTTTTGGAGAACCTACAAGGTTGCCTCCTACGTGGGTTGTGACCATAAAATAACATTGGTCCCAGGCTTAAGACTCGTTGTGGTAAGGCCATATGGATATCCCCACCTATAACAGGATGAGATTGAGAGATTGTGTAAGGAAATGTTACACCAAGGTATCATTAGGCTAAGTTGATCATCTTTCTCCTTTCCTTTATTGCTTATAAAGAAGCATGATGGCTTTTGGTGCTTTTGCATTGACTATTAGGAGCTAAACGCTAAATCAGTAAAAGATAAGTTTCCCATCCCTATAGTTGATGTGTTATTAGATGAATTACACGGGGCTTAGTATTTTTCTAAGTTGGATTTGAAGTCAGGTTATCACTAAATTAGAATGGATCATGCAAATGTGGATAAAATGACATTTTGATCTTATTATAGCCATTTTGACTTTTTTGGTCATGCCTTTTGGCCTAGCTAATGCCCCCTCAACATTTTAGGCTCTAATTAATGAGATTTTCCCACCACACTTGCGTAAGTTCTTGCTAGTATTCTTTAATGATATATTAGTCTACAATACAACTTGGATTAAACACTTGCTACACTTGCGCATTGTGTTAGAATTGTTACGTACTGACTAGCTTTTTGTGAAGAAAACTAAATGTGCTTTTGGGGAGACTCAAGTGACATAATTGGGTCACATTGTCTAAGGTACAGGTGTGTTGATGGATCCCTTAAAATTGCAGGCAGTGACTAATTGGTCACAAACACAATTAATGACTAGACTTTGTAGATTCCTAGGCCTTGTAGGCTACTATTGGAAGTTCATTAAGAACTATGGTGAATTAACAGCCACCCTAACAAGTTTGCTTAAGAACAACTCTTTTCATTAAAATGAAGCTGCTGATCATGCATTTAAACAATTGAAGAAGGCGTTGTCTGCCTCCCCCATCCTATAATTGTCAAATTTTGAGGAAGAATTTATGATAGAGTGTGATGCTTTGGGGAAGGGAATTGAAGTAGTTATGTAGCAACAGGGCCCCCTAATTGCTTTTTTCATCCACCGTATAGTAGAACTTTGCTTTAAACTTCCAGCATATAAAAGAAAATTGATCGACTTAGCCAAGGTCGTGCAACATTAGTGACCCTACTTATGTGGCCATCTGTTCATTATCAAAACTGACCATTTCAGCTTGAAATATTCACTAACATTCACTTGATTATTTTGTGACTAACCATCATATTCATAAAAATCAAATTTAACACTATTTATAATGATTATAAGTTTAAAAATAAATTTACCTGGCAACAATCTCATTTAAACAATTTATAAAAACTATAAACTCAAAATTAATAATTAGATAGATTTATATTTATATTTTAAAATATATGATTTGACAATTTTGTACGGTGTCACACAATTTTGAAATAGTTTTAACATGAAGTTTGTAATTCTCATTATATTCAAATGTATTCTCGATCTATTCTTGGTTAGGTCGGTCGTGCTAGGCCCAGACCCAGGCCTAGGCATAGACGACCCATTCATAGATGGTGACTTCCTACTCATAAGGGAAGACCTAAACCTAGCAGGTATTTTTTATATATAAGTTCATTACCTCATGAGAAAAAAGGTACAACTTTCGAGAACCCTAGTATTCTTTATTCCTAGCCACCAAAACCCTCACAAAAAGACTAACTTGAGCATCGGAGGGGCCTACCGACGGTCAACCCCTGGTGTGCCTTATTGTTTTGCAGGTATTCCTAAGCCAAAGCCAACCAATCTCATGGATCCGAGCAGCTGTGTCCAGCCCCATCAGAATCAGACCGAACCATACACCAAAGGGATTGTTTATAAGTTATTAACCTATATAACCTTTTGCATAACATAATAGTGTTCATCAACTTGAGAGAAATAATCCCTAGACCTCTTTTGTCATTTGGTAAACAAACTTCCTTCCACTAGATTTTAGCTCTTTTGAAAGTACCCTCGTTGCCATTGCATAGAAACCTACTATAACTCATCTTTATAGACTTGATGATCTTTATGGTAATAGCTAGATGTGTAGCCCAAAATACATTAATTGAGTTAAGCATAGAAGAAACAAACTAAGCTTTACCAATAGTAGAAATTGTTTTGGAACTCCAAAAAGAGATTATACTATTGATTCTATAAACTAGAATACTAAAATCTAAATCAGAAGGACTACTAGTTGAGATAGGAATGCCTAAATATAACATTAGAAGTAGTTGTAACCTGAAGTTAGTGACAAAATTGATAACATATTCTTTTCCTGCTGTAGATTTGGATAAATAGAACTTTTTTTAGAGCCACTGGTTTTCAATCTAGATAACTTACTAAAGATTTTTAAGTCTTTTATAAAAGCAGATATAAAAGTTTGATTAGCCTTAGAGGGAAGTATAAGGTCATCTATAAAAAAAAGATTAGTGATATGTTAATCTTTGCACCTGAAGTGAAACTTGAAGGTGTAATATCCTGTATCCTAAATCGTTGAGGGTTAGAAGGTTAAAAGATTAAGTGCATGCATATTGTATTAATCAATTGACATATTTCAGGATGCTTGGATATGATTTTGATAAAATTTAATTAAATTAGAAATTGAAGGATTTAATTTTGTGATTTGGAGTTAATTGTTAAAAATCAAAAGTTTGAGGAGCCAATGTGTAAATTGGCTTTGTAAAATTCCTAAAAGGTAAAATTGGAGACAAGTGGCACTTTATATTTGTGACAAGTGGCACTTTATATTTGTGACAAGTGACCCTTTATATTTGTGACAAATGGCACTTTAGACTTGTGACATGTGGAGCTTTAAAATGGTGACATGTGTGGCTTTAAAATGGTGACATATGTAGCTTTACAAATGGTGACACATTTAGCCTTACAATTGGTGACATGTGTAGCCTTACAAGTAGTGACATATGGAGGCTTAAATGCATGAAATGTGGAGCCTAAAGTTAGTAACACATAGCCGATAGAAGAATAACATATAGACTAATAGAATGGTGACATATGGATTAGTTTGACTTTCTTTGAACCTTCTAGAGAAAATAGATGTAAAAGGCAACATAAGGAGGAGTGAAGGTTTACCATGAGGTCAGAAGAGGGAGAAAAACAAAAATAAGGGAGAGAAGGGAAGAAAAAGGGTAAGAGAAGAGGAGAAGGAAAGAAGTTACCAAGGTAAGTTGAAATTCTGGTTTCAATTTCAGCTTCCTCTTTCGATCTGTTTTACATATCTTTAGAGCATGAATTTGAAAAAACTCAAAGAACAAAAGTTGCAGATATAGGTCTTAACTTGACCTTTGATAAAATAGTAACTAGAGTTAGAGCTATGCTTGTTTCCCTAATACTGCCCTTGTAATATTTCCTAAATTTTGAGGGCTTTAGAACTCGAATTAGTCAAAGTATGAAACATGAAAATGATTATTAACGTATTATTAATTCTTATAAGAAACGACTTGGCTAGAAGATGTCTTGATAATTATTTATTGTTATTTGAGTATTAGTTGCCAGCTTGTTTCTTACCAGAAAACATGATAAAATTTGGATGGGGATTGTATTCTAAAGGGAGATGCTTTTTGTATAATTTTTAAGTATATTAAGACTAATGGAAGTGTACTTTCAGGAGGCAGAAGAATCATGGTATTTGAATTTTTGTAGAGAGAGTTATGATTAAAAAAAGAAAGCTTGTTCATAAAGGAACATTAGGAAGAAAAGGATATAAAACATTGCACTTAAGGATTGCATACATATTCTCGATATTCGTTATCTGTGACCAATTTTCATATACATGTCCAATAGGCTCTCAGAGTGATTGTCAATACCCAGATATTTTTAGGACATTGAGGCAATAGCTTGTTAGAGCGTTCTGTGATTTAACATAGATGTTTCTCACTATGATTGATTTATTTTTTTGTTAAATTTTAGTTATTGAATTGTTATTTATATGATTGCTATAATTCCAAACATTATTGGTCCAAGAAGTTTGATATTTCAAGATTGTATATGGAAGTGTTTTCAAATTGATGTCCATTGCTGATTATATGATTATCCATGAAATGCTTATTTGATCTAAATTGAATGTGAATTTTGGATAACTAGTTACACTGATGAAAGTAAATGATGTGTGAGATGATTCATATCATTGCATTTGAAATTCATGATGATTTAATGGGAGTTGTCATAAAAATGACCAACATGTAGACATTCCGGGAGAAATGCTCGTAATTAGGGCCTAAGGCTCGTAATGTGAAATTAGGGCTCATGCTTGTAATTTGAAATCATGGCTTAAAGCTCATAATATGATCAGGGATATAATGCTCGTTAATCTAGCTAGTTGAACTTTTTTTGAAACTCACGAGGTGAATTGGCATATTTGATCACAAAAAAAAAAGAAAGAAGAAATAAAGCACATGTGCATTTGCATTTTTGCATATATGAAATGTTCTAATTGAATCAAAATATTGCAATACATCTTGATATCATTAATAATGTGATGTGGTGATTAGAACTGTTCTATGTGATATGATTATTGATGCGTAATAATATATGACTAGAATTGTCCTCTATGATATGACTTACGTGAGATGGTTCACTCACTGAATTTGCAAACTCATCAAAATTGCAATGTTGTTTTCAGGTCCAGGAGAGATTTAACTAGTCTAGTTGGAGTATAACTTCTGCATTTGGACATTAGTTAGTGGTCAGGATCATTTGTACCTGTAGATGTCTCTAATTATTTTGCATTAAGAAGAACATTTCCACATTATTTTGTTGATATCAGACTTTCTTTATGTCTTTTGAATATTACGCAAATTGTGATATATCACTGGTTGCTACTTGGTATATGTTTTGGGTATTAAAAATAATGCTAAGATTTATGAAATGTTTTGATATATATATATATATATATGTTAAGACAATTTAAAATAAAGTTGAGTTTTCCTTTATGTTGTTTACACAGGATAAATATGGAAGGTATTTTTGGAAGTAAGGTCGAACTTTGGCAATTTGTTGTTTAAAATGCCTCCGTGCTATATGATATTATAGGTAAGGTGGAAAAATCTTTTTGAATTGTTTTCTAACATTTTGAATTGTTTTCTAACATATCACTTTAATAGAGTATAGCCTCGAATATACTCTAATATGCTCGGTAATATGCTCTATTGGAGTGGTATGTTACAGAAGGCCTTTGTTCTCTCCGCAATTCTCTTTAGGGTTCTAGTGAAGAATTCCATAACAAGAAAAAAAAATATAAGGAGATATGGGATCTCTTTTTCTAATTCCCTTAGAGCTTTTGAAAGATTCAATAGGTTGACCATTCACCAGGATTTTAAAAGAAAGAGTAGTGATTCATGGTGAGATCCACTAAATAAAAATTGCAGGAAACTCTAAGGCGTAAATGGTGTTAGAATAAATTCTCAACCTATACTATCATAAGCCTTCTTTAAATATATTTTTATAATGTAATTCTTGCTTCCTATTATGTTAGAATAGGTTCTAACAAGTTCCTGCATTAACAAAATATTATCAGCCATAATTCTTCCTAATATATAGGCCCTCTGGGAAAGGTCAATATAGTTTTGAAGAACTTCTTTCAACCTTTGAGATAAGATCCTGGAAGTGATTTTATATACTGTGTTGTAGCAAGAAATGGGTCGAAAATCAAAGAAACTATATGCTCACATTCTTAGGAATGAGAGTAAAAAGATGCCATTGATTTCATATAATATCTTTCCTTTGTTGAAAAATTCCAAAATAGTATCAATCATAATATTCTTAGTTAAGTTCCAAGATTTATTAAAGAAATAAGGGCTAAAGACATCAGGACTAGGTGCCTTGTGAGGATTCAGAGATTTTAAGGAGTTTTCTATCTCTTGAATAGTGATAGGCTTACTTAATACTTTTTCTTCCTACTAAGTAATACAATCCTGCATAAGTTCTTTTAGAATTGACTAAGATGAGGTAGAATTAGTATGAGCTATCAAGATGTTTTTGAAATAATTAAAAGTTTTTTGGAGAAACAACCGATATCCAATAACCTTATGTTATTATTAGAAACAATATTAATATTAATAACAAATATACCTAAAGTAGATGGAGCATCTGATGCCTTATTCTGTATCAGTGACTACAAATAAGCCTTACATTTCTTTTGCGTCTAGCCATCCTTGCCACAGTAGAAGCATGTTCCCTTAGGGGCAGTCTCTTTAGCTTTCTTCTTGAGTACACCTCCCTTAGGCCTTATGGACTTCTTCTTCTTTCTGGTCTTCCTCCTCAAACTAGAAGAGTCCACCAGCAACACAACCTAACTATCCTTCCTGACAGATGGCTCAACTATTTTGAGGAAGTTGACCAAAAGAAGGTATTGGGTTTGCCCAACAAATCAATGCTTCTAGTTAAAACCAACCCGTTAATATGAAAACCCTATTTCCATGGTTCGAACATATTCGTATAGAGTGGGATTGGGTTTGCCCAACAACCCTAACTCTAAGTGAGGGGTTTCTGCTTAGGTCTCATCTAACTAGGATGGTCTTGTGCATATATATATATAATTACTATAACTATGTGGCATGATATGGACACCCCAATCATATTGGGCTTAAGTCCATAACCATCCATTATGCAAGCCCATTCATACTCCTAACATGCATCCTCTAATGCATAAAATTAAATACATCAAAATTCGTTATGACAAGTTATGGATCCTACATTTTTGAAGTTGATTCAACTCTTAAATCGAATTTCTTCCTAAGTGTTATCTCAACTAAATTTAATCTTAAGTGTCATTCGGTTTAGAATTTAATATTAATCAAATTAAATTAAACTCTTAATTCCAAAAATTAGTTCAAAATTAATTCACCTTAAAATTGATTATTTTATGTCAAAATTAAACATTTTAATTTTGTTTCATACGCTAATTTCTAGTCTTACTAGAAAATAATGCTCTACTTAAATTAATTTCCAAGATTTCCCTAAATTTCTAGAACATCAAATCATCATTCCATACATCTCCAAGCCATTCAAGTTCATCAAAATAATTTTGGAATCACCCAAAAATTATCAAGATAACCAAAACACCATTGAGATGCTAAAAATGACAAATTTGACATCTAATTTTTTTTCCCGAAATCTTCATTCGAAAAAATTCATTTTGGCATGATTCAATCATCAAAATAACATATTTTTATCACATAAAATTTTTTGTTAAATTTCTGGAAACAAAACATAAGCATACAAAATTAACAAACAAAACAGATCCATCGATCTCTTCAAAATCGACCAAATCTGATTACTGTTTGAAAATTTATAAAAACAATTGTAATAAATTCTAGAAAAATTCAAGAGGAACAAAAACATTCTAAATATGTTTAAATAAAATTTCCAAAATCAAATTCCATGAAAAACATGTTAAACCTCATTAGTTTAGCCAACCAATAACATACGTTCAACTGAAAATAGTTTTCCAGCATATTGTTAGAAATTTGACGATAAATATTTCAATCACATTGAAATCAATTTTCAATAACTAAAACCATCTACAAATATTTCATGAGAAGATAAGTGAGAGAAAATTATGAAAATATTTCATAATTTAATTTTGAATTTTCTGAGAACAAACCCACAAATATCATAGCCACATAATCCTATTGCACATGCAATAAAAACTACATCTAATAGGCACAAGATGGCTCTGATACCACTTATGGGTTTCAATTATGCATCACACACATCACATATCATAAAATACATAGTAGAAAACAAAATGAAACCTGGAAAATACAGAATCAAACATGTTCCTTTAGATGTAGTAAAGAAAACATTAACTTAAGATGTGTACCTTACAAATGCCTTCGTTCTTCGTTGTCTTCGCCTCTTCGGGTTGTTGTAAACCACAAAAACCCAAGGAGGATGTCTCTAATGATATCTACATGAAGGGCAAAGCCTAAAACCTCTTAGGAAGAATGGTTAGAATACACACAAAGAGCTAGCTTTGATTTATGTTCTCGAGAGAATAGTTTAGAGAATAAGAGAGTGTAAGATGAACTCTTCACATTTCTCATTTGTTTTCTTACAATACTATGCACGAAAATGAGTGAGTTTCTACCAAATTTTGGCCTCCTCTAACCCCCATCATGTATGGAGGAATAATGGAAATAACTGGCCATGAATGCCACTTAATTTGGCTTGAAACGTTTGTTGGAAATCTGGAAATTTTCCAAGTTGGCAGTTTCTTTCATTCTTTTGCAACATTTCTTACCACGATCATATTGTGAGACAATCCCGAAACATGCTATCATATCTTGGATCACTATTCAAACCCATTTTACTTATTCTTCAGTTCTCCAATGCGTGTGACCCATTAGGTTCTCGGTTATCTTGGCCACTTGAATTAACACTTAATTCAAACAAGTCATGAGCAGTATCTAGTAACACATCATGACCCCCAATTGATTGGAAAGTCAGTGATTTGACTATTTCATAGACAATGTTCCCATGTAGTTCGTCCTTTCCCCATCTATACCCCCACTTGGTTTAGAGCATGGTTAAAATGTTAACTCCCACTAGACTAACTATGCCATATCTAGCCCAAGTGATGTTAGTCTTTGTCCCCAAAGCTCATTACTCAATAAGATATGTCAATGAAGACTATCTTCATGACATTTCCACTTTGACCAGAGATTCCTGAATAATGACCCTGAAAAGAGGCCATGAGTATCATCTCATTCTATCAAGAGTAGTGAATTCTTTATTGGCTACTCAGTTGCCTTCGAATACCTTAAGTTGTACCCAATCTTTACCCTATAAGCAACCTCTGAGAGACAACGAGGAATGGAGTCAAAGTACATTATCAATATCCAAGATATCCTTAAGCACCTCAAGTCCAAGGATATTTTCACCATTGCTATGACGAGACTATCATTGAAACTAGAATAGATTATTCATATGATGGTCTCATAGTAGGTCAACCAATGTACTTACTACTCTTAGTAAGCATGCACATGTAAACTCTAAACAACTTATGCTTACAGCTTATGAGATCCACTGCTTGATCCAATCAAGGAGTATAAAATGTGCTAGTCTGTCCGGATTAATAATGTCCCATCTCATTAACCTTATAGCTAAGGATAATTTAGATAGTAACATAATTACACATGATAAGAATCTCATTATCATGATCTCATCATGATTTCCTTCATGTTATGTAATGTATCAAGGACTTCATTAATTCAATTTAAGATCACTATCAATAAATAAAGAACATGAACATCAAATTAAGAAAAATGCCTTTTTATTAATCATAAACATTTGTACAATAAGTACTAAAGGTGACTGCTTTTAGAGCACTTCTCTAACAGTTTAAGTAAGCAAACTAAACATTAAATAAAAAATGGTAAAAAGGGTAAAAATAACCATAAGATTTACACTTGAATACAAATTAGACCTTAGTGGTTAAATTAAATCTTTACATTTTACAAAATTTCAAATTAAACGCTATATGGATGTAAATTTTATGGCTAAAGGTGTAATTTGTGCCTCTAACATTTCACAAAAAATCTAAATAAGTCCCTACTGTTATCTTTGATATCACTTTATACCTAACTTTTCTAAAATAGTACTCATTACACCATAATATTACTAAAATAGTACTAATTATACCTTGAAAATTGAAATAAAAGTAGCAATAGGGGCTTATTTAAACCTTTTATAAAGCATTAAAGTGAAAATTACACCTTTAACAAGTGTTTAAAGAAATTATTTCTTAGATCACATAAGTTTCTGGTAAGTCCAAATTACCTAGTTGTGATATGATATAGGCTAAATTTATAATTGAGATAAGAGGTCTTAAAGCGCCAAACCTTTTAGAATTTTTTCAATCTAGTGCCCAAGCTTTAAAATTTTCAATTGAGTGACCAATCTGTTAAAACCTTAACAGTTCAGTTTAAAATATTAGTCCGTTAGTAATTTGTTGCTTTAGCTAACAAAATCTTTAACCATTGCCATTATTTTTCCAGTTAAACATCTACATGTCATGAACAACAAAGATTTTGTTAGCCAAATAAGCAAAATACTAATGAAATTAACATTTTGAATTAGACTTTTAAGGTTTTAAAAGGTTGGTCACTTAATTGAAAATTTTAAAAGTTTGGACACTGAATTGAAAAAAGTCCTGAAAAGTTTGGCACTTTAGGATTTGTTATCCGTTTATAATTCATATAATAAAAGTTACAAAGAACTTAATTCAGTTAGATTTTAGGGTGCTACCACTACCATTTTGAAAAAATTAAATGTAACGTGATACCATTGATATCAGTAGAGACTAATTTAAACTTTTTAAGAAACATTAGGGGCAATTTGTACTTCTTGACAAATTTTAACAATACCTGATGTTATCAGTTATTTGTCAAATCATTGTTGATGTAGAAAAAGATAAATATTTTACTTTTAGAATGGGCTCATAGTGTCATACATACACTATATGGCATTGTAGGATCCAATTATAATTTTTTAAAAATGTAAAATATTATAATTAGTAAAATTACTTTCTTAGTTTTATTTTACCCTTAGTTTTAAATACTTAAATTAATTTATTTATTTTACCTAACAAAATCCCTAATCCTAATTTTAGATTCCCCATATCTATTTCTCTACAAAATTTCTAGGACCATTAATGCTCACTGAGATAAACTCTCTCTTAAACTAATTAAATTATTTTACCTAATAAAATCCATAATCCTAATTTTACAATCCTCAAGATTCACCCCCACCCCTAACACTAAACTTGTTTTTCGTAAGCCTAAGAGCTTCATCGAATTGTTCTATAATATGAATCTTTTGTACTCTTTCGTCACTCTCAAGTTTCTTATTCCTTGGAGTATTTGTAACTTTTGTGGTGAACTTTACTCAATTCGTCTCAAGTTTTCTTGCTTTAGACTTGTTCTTATTAAGAAGTGGCACCAAAGAAGAATCATAAAAGAAGCAAAAGGTTTTGATTTTGGGGTGGTAGTTTGAAAGTGAAGTGGAAGGTTTAAATAGGAAGGCGGTGATTATGGCAACAATTGAAGGAACTAATATGAAAAATTAGAGAGGTGGGGTCCTAGAAAATTACAGAGAAACAGAGAGGGTTTATCTAGTGAGAATTAATGATTTCAGAAAAGCTATAGAAAAGTAGAGATGGAGATTGTAATATTTTAATGAAGGAATTGTTAAGTAAAGTGTAAGAATTTAAAATTAAGGATAAAAATAAAATTAAGAAAATAATTTTATTAATTATAATATTTTAGGTTTATTAAAATATTATAATAAATATTTTTCTCCTCATTTTGCTCTACCCCTTATTTTTCTCCTTAAACAATTCATTTTTCTTTTTACCGTCAAAATGTCCATTTTATAATAAAAATTAGGTTTCTGACCCAGATCGTGAAAGTTCACGGTCGTGAATCTTAAGACATGGATGTGCGTCTTGTGTCACGATTGTGCATCTTGAGTCATGGTTGAGCATTTTGCACTACATCTTATACTCTTCATTTTATGGCTTTTTCTTGTCTCCTCTTCACTATAATCCTTCTCCTTCTTGTTTCGTGAAGACAATTGAGTGAGAATCTCAAGAAGATGACTTAAAGAATGTGCTTTCAACTCACTTTAGCTCTTATACTTCCAAATTATACATAAAACCAAATATGAACCAAAATGGGCTTCTTAAACATTTCATATCATTAATTACTAAGAGTTATGGAATAGATATACAATCAATTAAGCACATACCAAGTTTCCTTACACTTAGCTTTTGACTATCCTCGGGCAAAACAACAAAATCAAAGTCACAAACTAAAACACTTACTCATTTTCCATATTTTCCAAGAATAGATAGTCAAAAGCAAAGAGAAATAACTTCTAAAACTATAGCAAGAACTGAAAATTCAATGCTTGTACTCATGACCAATCAACCATCATTCCCTTCAAAAACTAAGCAATCTAATGGCAAACTTGGACAAAGTGTGTGTAAATAACATTGATCTATAGGTACACTCAAACCCCATTCATGATCATGACATTCCACGACTTTGTAAATCATTTCTATTTCTCCACCACTAAGATTCACATGCACAATCATGAATCAAAAGACTTTTCAAGGTTTTAATATGGGCAAGGGTTAAGGTAAGATGTAATTGGACAGTGTAGTATAAAAGTCATCAAAGCTAGTGAAGCAAGAAAAACACTCAATATAAGATCAAGTGCAAAAACCAACATTCACTCACAACTGTGTACATTAACTATTATAAATGCAAAAACGATGTTCCACATCTTAGATTCAAGCCCTCACACCATAAACCACATGAAGCATAGCCAATTAGAAGGGATCACTCATAAAAATCAATGATAACAATAAATTAAAACTATAAGGAGTAATCCTTCAAAACAACATCTACCTCATATGCATCATACTCAAATCACCCATTCCATACAACTTTAGGAGGAAAAACAAAAAATGAATATATTTGCAAAACATATCATTTTCCTACTTGATACTTATTTACACAAAATTTCCTTTCTTTTCTTTTCTTGTTCTTTTTTCTTTTTTCTTTTCTTTTTTTTTCTTTTTTTTTAAAATTGAAAGGATACATCAACATTTGGAATTCATTAATAAGAGATAAAATGACATTCCAATCATTATAACTATCCCACATATATGCACACCCCCATATTTATACTTTTGTGCATCCATAATTATCAACAATTAATAAATGCTCCACTAGCTTTAAGGCTTGGGTAGGATATTTAGTTAGGTTAAAGCATGTAATATGATTAGCACAAAATGAAAGGATAATAAAGCTCAAGGGGGCTTAATAAAGGAAAATTTCATATCAAAAGGTAGGTTATTTGGCTAATGTAACTTGTGAAACAAATAATGCCTATATCATTTACATTTTAATGCACGTGATAAAAATGTAGTCTTGAATAGAAAATCAAAGCAAAGTTAGGATGTACATGTCATGAAGGTCACACATAAATAAAAGACAATGAGACTGATATAGATGTGCTAGTTTATAAAGGCTCAAAATCTCACTGGCTTGTGTCTACTATTAATCACTACTCTTTTGAAGATAATGTATATTGACCAATTGATCGCAGCTTTGTCGTTCGATTAATTTAATCGACCTCGGAAACCGGTCAAAATAAATAAATAATTTTTCTAAGATTGCAGCAAGCTGAACCTCGGGTCGTCTCTCAACGGAACCGTTATGCAATTGATCCTAAGACTAGCCTAAGTTTGAATTATGCAATTAAAGCAATTAAAAGGGGTTTTGGTTTGATTGACTAAAACTAAAGAAATAAAAGTATAAAAGTATATTTTTGGATTTTGGGAAAATTAAGCAATTGGAAATAAACAAGTTTGAAATCAAATTACTAAAACTCTCTTGAAAATGTGGCTCGGGTTATCATCGTTCAAATGATTTTTTTCGGGGTTTGAAATCCACTAAGTTTCGAAAACACAACCTTAAAACTATTTAAGTCCAAGAATTTAATTAATCA
>JANZXV010000009.1:2332995-2345844 GCA_027576455.1 Erythroxylum roigii
ATAATTTATAATATATATGAATAATGTAGTTAATATGAATTACCATATCTATATAGCAATTTCAAGTGCTATATAGATTGAATCTAAGTGCTCAACTAAACAAACAAACAAAATTAAATACTAAAATCAATCGGTAAGCAAATTTGTTTTTTTAATTTTGATCTTCTGAATATAAAACTGAAGAAGATAGAAAAAAGCGTGCGACAAAATACTTTCTTGCATTGAATATAACACATTCCCCTTCTTTTCGCTCTTTTATCCACCATTCAAGTCAACAAAAGATTAAATAAAAAGTAATACCCTTTAACACCATACTTTATCAGGGGAAATAAAGAACTAAAATTATGAAATTCATACTAAAAAAACTAAAATCATTTTTTCAAAGAACAAACATTTCATCAAACACCTTTCATGTATCAAAAATTCATCCCAACTTCACAACTAAAATAATGTCTTGTCCCTACTATCACCAACATTTATACCTTAAAATTGTTTTCCAATCACAGAATACACAAATAAATGAAAGATATCAAATACCCAAATTAACTTTCATCCAATATACGAAAAAACACATGATAATGGCTGCAAAAATATCTCCACAAAAGGACAAGATGACAATGGTCGGAGAAGACAAATGCCTAAGAGTACAAGAGGAGTCCACGACAGAGAAATCGGAGAGAAGAAAATCGCACAAGAGGAGAGACGAAGCCGACAAAGAAGAAGACACAAGTGGGGGGAGAGGAGGACCTTTCGGGTGAGTTTATTGTAAAAGAAAATGATGTTGTTTGGTGAGACACAAGTGGGGGGAGAGGAGGACCTTTCGGGTGAGTTTAATGTAAAAGAAAATTATGTTGTTTGGTGTTAAACCAAACAATGTCATTTTCGTTTACTTTAAAATGCTAAAGCTGAATCAGGCAACGATGTTTACCTTGACAATTTATCGATGGAATTCACTGACGGACAAATTTCTGTCGGTAAACTCAAAACTTTTTTATTCCCCCAACAATTCCCACCTTTTTTTACAGACGGGCAATTTATACCGTTGCTAAAGTCCGTCGTAAATTTACCAAGATGATTTTCCTCCATATTTACTGACGGATATTACTACCGCCCTTAAACGAAACTTTTCCCTTCAATGTTACTGATTGAAAATGATTTTCCATCAGTAACTTACAATAGTTTCGTTTCCATCGCTAATTCCTACTTTTTTTATAGTGATGGATAAAGTCAAGTTGAGAATTTATAGCTTTGTAAGTTTATCAGTATATCGTTTAATAATTTTTGATCCCAGCAATCGATCATGGTCATCCTTTATATTGATTAGCCAAACTTGAACAACAAAATATCAAACTCTTTTTTCTCAAAGCCCTACTTCGCCTTCTAACTCAAAAAAATAAAATATTTTCGTCAGCTCCTCTTATCAACATTAAAAATATATGTATAATTATACATTTGATGTTGTCATGCAATAGAAGGTCCAAAGGAAGATGGTCTACATGAATTTTTTCTTTTGAAACGGAGAAACTCGCAACCGCTACCATTTGGATGTGTACTAGGTAAACCTTCAGATTGACGCAATAACCTGCAAATCATGCCAAGCGAGTACTTCATACTAGGCAAGCCTTGTACGACAAGCTCGATCAAGAAAGCGAAGGTAGGGAGAATCGAATACAGAACCTTTTGGCCCTATGCGTATGCACTCCACCAATTCGACCACCCCCTAGGGGGCCCATGAATATTGCTAACACTTATGATATGAAGCAATGTGTAAAATTATCCTTAATTTGAGAGAGGGATACTCTCCAGGAAAAGAAGAAATATTTTGTATAGAATTTTCTTTATACTTTTCTTTTCATTTATTTTGATATTTAAAACAAAGTTTGTTACAACATGTATGACACTTATTTCTTGTAACAGAATGTATGACACCAGTATATATTTTTTTATTCAACATAATTGCCTACATACTTCTTCTAGAATATTTAATATGTGACAAAAATCTTTCATCTAGGTGGGCTTTTGTATAACACATTTGGTCCTAGGCTAATTATATTTATTCCCTTTTCATTTATAGGCACTAGTTCGTTTGTATCATTGGCTAGCCCCTTAAAATTAACCTTGTCCCCATGGTCAAAATTAGGAAAAACGTCTTGGAACTAGCTAAGAGTTCCACTAGACGAGTATTTGGGTTTGTGGCTCTCCATTTACTTTAGCCCTTCTTGCCCGTAAAATAGTTGTTGGTTCTTAGAGAGGTTAGTTGTCCACAATTGATGGAGGTAGTGGAAATGATTGGGTCGTTGATGTTCCTCGACATTTCTTTAGGAGTGAAACATGGAAGACTAGGTGGATGTTTGCTACCTACAGGAATTTGAGTTCGTATGCCATTGCTCCAATTTGTTGTAAGATTTTGAAAGGCATGTAGTAGCTTCTTGCCATCTTCTGGAAAGATTATCCTTGGAGAGAGATTTTTTCATAAGGTGCCAGCTTTAGGTAATATTTTGTCTTTGTGGTGAAGATCTGCAATTGTTTCATGTGATGTTTTACTTTGTCGAGATTGGCTTTACGTGTGTTAATATGTGTTTCTTTTGTGCTAAAAGGTCCTAAAGATCTGAGATTTTAGTTTGTGCGAGTTTGATATATGGCGTACGTAGATGGAGGAGGACGACCACAAAGTGTTTGGAAAGGGGACATGTCGATTGCTGAATGGAAAGTGATATTATACTAGAGCTTGGCTGTTGAGAGAACTTGTGACCATTGTTGAGCAAGTTTTACTTCTAATAAAACCCCCAACAATCGCAAGTATAAGGACCATAAACTTAAAGAATTAAAGGTATCGATCCTACGAGGAAATAGTTAGAACTAAGTGAACCTAACTTTGTCTAAAGTATCGGGATATGAATTGAATGAAAAGAAATATTAGAATGTTAAAAAAATTAAATGAAACTAAGCAAATAATCAATTAACAAATGAGCTACCGCAAATATGTGAGGAACATCAAGGATGAAGTTTAGGATTCATTTTATTGTTATTTTGCTCCTTAACCATTATTTATTTAGTTATGTGTTGATTCTAGATCTTCCAAAGGATTGACTGCTCTTTCTTAAGACATAATCAATTAACCCTAATTGATTACCAAATTCCATATTTTGCAACCTCTCGATTCACAAAATCTACCTATCGTTTTCAACTAGTTCTTAAGTGATCTATCGAATAATCGGGTTTTTACGCAAGATCTCTCTTCTTATAATTACCAATTTGATATTTTGAGACTTATTTGGTCACTAACTCTCGTTACCCAACCTAATCAGATTACTTTTGACTCACTATCTCGATTTATTATCAAAGTATTAGTATACCCAAACATCACAACACAAAAAAATTAAATGGAAATCAACAACAATCAAGTGACAATACAACTCAAGAACAAATCCAAATCTAAAAATTAGAGCATCCTAAACGTTAATAACATATTCAAATTCAAGTTACATATCTGAAGTAAATCATTTGTTAGTATAGTCTTTATGAACAATATACAAAATGCACAAGAAGGGGTGTTGAATTGTGTATACTTTTTCGTGAATACAAACCCCTTTTATATTTCTTTGAAAACTAATATTTTCAAACTCTTAAGTGAATATAAAAAATTATACGAGAATAGTTACTTGATTAAATCACAATTAACTTGTATATACTTGTATAACAACAATAAAAATTAAAGTAGAAAGTTAGAGAGTAGACACGACGATTTTATCTTGGTTCACCCCAAACCATGGGCAACGTCCAGTTCTCATAATTCTTTTTGAGATTTCACTATTCTTCTCAAACTGTACAAGTATTCTTTCTCTACAGAGCCTCTTTAGGTCTCTTACACTAAGTATTGTTTTCACTCACTTAGTCTCTTCAGGCTCTCAGCTTTTTCTCTCTCTTACTAGAAAGATATTGTGAGCTTTGTTATAGTAATGATAACTCTAGTGTTTTGCACAATGAATATAGAGTTTTGCTAAAGTTCAAAAACTTAATTTCATTAACTCAAATCACTAACTTTTTCAGTCTTCGACTCCGAGTTGTATTTATAGCCTTCGTCTTCAACTACTTCTTGTCTTCTTGTTTCTTGTTTCTTGTAGAAACCGTTATTCAGTTGAGTTTTGTAACTAAATCAAACTGACTAACCGTTCGACATAATATCGTGTCTTCGTATTCGAATCGTCTGTGTTTTGTATCTTCTGAGTTTTCTTCCTTCTATGTCTTGCTTCCTTCTGTGTTTCTTCCTTCTTACTTTTGTATCTTCTTAGTTTTCTTCCTTCTTAGTTTTTCTTCTTTCTGTGTTTCGCTTCCTTCTTAGTTTTACTTCCTTATGTTTTTCGCTTCCTTCTTAATTTTTCTTCCTTATATGTTTCGCTTCCTTCTTAGTTTCCTTCACACTTAACACACATATTATTTCTAATATTATTATTATTTGATTGTCATCAAAATTATTAGACGTGAAGTCATTTTGACTTAACACTCCCTGCGACATCTGATTGGTATCCCCACTCACTGCCCAAGGTGTATTATTCCTAACTTGAGTCCTAAAATGCTCCACCATGTCCTCGTGTAGTTTCCACCACCTGATCTTGTGAAATCGCTCGGTAAATTACTGTGACCTCCAGCCCTTAATTTGTAGATCTATAACTAACAATTTGTGTTAGGTTGATAGGCATGAGGCCGGAAGCACTTTGCAATCCTTGCACCACGATCAGGCTCTTATCCTGATAAGGATATAATCAATTTGCATCTTTGTTATACTACTCTGAAATGTCACCAGTTGCGCTTCTTTTTTCTTAAATAAGGAATTTATTATGACTAACTCATATGCGATGGCTATGTCCAGTAAATCAACCCCACTGTCATTCCTAGAGCCATATCCAAAGCCACCATGAGTCCCTGTATAAACATCTGCATCCGCCCTTATGTGTCCGTTGAAATCCCCTCCTAGGAAGAGCTGCTCAGTGTAAGAGATTTGTTGAAGCACTCCATCTACCGCCTCCCAGAACGTACGTTTTTGTTGATTGTCTGTGCCAGCTTGGGGGGCATACGCACATACTACGTTGAGAACTATACTGGTTAGGACAATTTTTGCCACCATTAACTTGTCATTGACCTTAGTGATCTCTACTACCCTGTTCACTAGTCCCTTGTCCACCAAGATACCTACCCCATTCTGCTTCCACGGACTACCCAAGTATCATAGTTTGAATCCCCCTATATTCTTTGCTTTGGCTCCAGCCTACCTAGTCTCCTGAATGCATGCTATTTGTATCTTATACTTGTCTAAAATGTCTACCAATTCCAAAGACTTTCCTGTGAGGGTTCTCACATTCCAAGAGCCTATTCTTATTAAATCATCACCGACTTTATTCTTGCAAGTTGCACGTCTGAATTCATTAACTCTATCAGAAGACATCCCTCTTTACCCGCGTCTCTTACGCTTCTTGCAAGTAAATGCTAAAAAAAACCTCGAGAGTCGAAACTTAAGATATAGGGAAAATCAATGCAAATAATACTAAAAATACTAATCACTAATAATAATAATAATACTAATAATAAAAATGACACTAATAGTATAATACTAATAAGAATAATAATAATGGAAAACTAAAGCTAATAAGAGACTCAATACAAGGATAATAATAGTAAAATAATAACAGTAATAATAATAAAATAATAATAAGAATAAGCTCACTAAACTACTAAGAAGAAGAAAAATAATGAAGAACACGTGAATAGTCCAATAACTAGAATAATAGGAATAAAATACTAAAGAAAAAAGGTAAAATTAAAGGTAAATATATAAACTCAATATAAGGCTAGAAATAGAGGAATAATAATAACGATAGTAATAATAAAAAAAGTAAAGGTGAAAACATTAATTTTAAAGAAGATAGAGTTTGTATAACAATAAAAAAATAAAAAATAAAAATAAAAAAGAATCATAATAAAATCAAATCAAATAAAAAATACAAAGGATTGGGCAGTAGTGAATAAGAAATCCAAGCACGATATTCTATGGGAAGGCCAAGCAGAAAAATAATGCAAGTAACTTGGGATCAATAGGAAAATGAAAAAAAAACCACGCTAGAAATATATTAGTCGCGCAGAAAGCCTCAACCACAAACTTAAGGTTTCTTGTATATATATATATCATAGAAATCATATGTACAGATAATTAAGTTCAATATAGTTTTTTTTCACTATTTTCTTCATGGTATCATAGTTGATGGATTGGCAAGGGATGAGTATGGATGGTACGTGAAAGGGCAAGGCGACTCCTGGTGGGCCCAAACCAGTGGAATAGAAGGGCTCTTAGTGACGCTACATACTCAAGCTGTTAAGAAAAAGGCTTTCGCTCAAAGGGGAGTCCAAGCCTAAAGTGGAAGTTTAACACTTAAGAGGGAGATTGTTGGGATTTCAAATGTAAGTGGGAATCTCATATTGGAAAGAGATGGAACTAGTGATAGAAATATAAGTGGAAAGGACCTATAAACCTAATGCCTTAAGGTTTTGGGTTGAAATGTGGTGTTAAGGCCTATGAGGATGTTCATTCACTAGGCCCATAATGAAGATCTCCTATGAAAGTAGACTTTCCGGTACCAAAAAATGGTATCAGAGCCCTCTCTAATTTAAGGGCCTAATCTTTATCCTGGATTTTTTTTCCATATCTGTTCCTCTCTGTTCGGAACAATGAGTGGCTGAGTTTGTACTCGCCCAAAAACGTCCTTTTCTTCTCACAGGCCACCCAATATGGTCAAGAACCAACTGGCGACTCTAGTTGTGATAAATCCGACATCACCGGTGTAGCTACGCCCTACCATGTGCCGCTGCAGACTGACAACTTCCGACACATGTGAAGTCCACTCGCCACCCTCCGACCATCTTTTCGTCTCAAGTCTTTGACCACCAGTGTCACCGGCTCCTGTTCACCTCTCTGAACTGTCTGACCTTCGGTAGCCCATTGGAAAAAGCATCAGAAGTTTCTGGTTGTTTCTAAACATGTATGTTGGTATTTTTTTGTTGTATTGAGTGTTTTGGAAAAAAGGTAATTCTTTCAAGTTCTGATAACCCTTCACTTCAAATCAGTCCTGTGAAACTTGATGGACCAATTATCTTGCTTGGTCAAGATCTTGTTTGTTATTTATCAAAGCTAGAGGCTTACAAGGTTATATTAATGGTGATAGTCAGACGCTTGATGTCAATAATCCTGAATATAATCATTGGGAGTTTGAGAATTCTCTTGTGATGTCGTGGCTTATAAATTCAATGCAACCGGAGATTGCTAGGATGTATTTGTTACTCAACACAACAATAAGGTTTGGCAAACTGCTTCCCTAATGTAATCTCAAGTAGGTAATAAAGTACAAATTTTTTATATTTGTAATAAACTGCATAACACGAATCAGAGAGATATGACTGTATCATAGTAATTTGCAGAGTTATGTGGATTGAGGCAGGAACTAGATTATTATTAGGATTTTCAAGCAGAATGCTCAAAAGATGCTGCTAAATTCCAAAAAATGATAGAGGAGGACTGAGTATTTGATTTTTTAGCAGGTCGTAACCCAGAATATGATCATATACGAGGTATTATACTTGGAAAAGAACCTTCCCTTCAGTGTAACTTGCACATTCGCTTGTTCAGTAAGAAGAAAGTAGAAGAAATATCATGCTACATGCAGCCATTGTTGAGAAAGGAGGGTTAGTGGCTAGTTCTACTGAGAAGCCAAATTTTGATAAGGATCACTTATACTATGATTATTGTGGAAAACAAAGGCATACCAAAGAAACCTATTGGAAACTACATGAACGACCAAATCAGAATCGTGGAAAAAGCGGTGACTTATTGGTAAAGGTTGTGCTCACTTGGCTAAAGGGAATGAAGCATCTGAAGCATCGTAAACTCAACAACTAGCAACGACTTTATAGTAGCCGTTACTAATGACCAAGCCCTTCAATCTCCTACAGACATTTCATCAATCACACAACAGTTAAACTAAAATACATCGACACTGAAGCTAGAATATCGCCTACCATATGTCGTTTGATCTCCATTTAGCTTCCCAGCTCACTTTGCTAAACAATGGTTCCATATGCCTTATGTTGAAACCTTCTTCACATATCAGCCTTAAGATTTTTCAAATCTCAAAGGACCTGAGATCACCTTTCGGATTCCTTAAATGGGACCCCACTGATTCTTAATGCTTTGTACAGCCCAAGTCAAGTCATCAACCATTAATTGTACTATAGGTTTATGGGCAGCTAGTATTAAACAATTTAGGGTTATAATTTAGGTAATTGTGACAAAAACTACAAGAAGATTGATTTCTATCACAATTTAGCATGCTTTAAGGCTGAAATCCTTGATTTTCCACCATAATACAACTTGATGTAAGAGAGATTTAGCTATTAAACAATTATTGTTAGAGTTTGGGTGATTGAAGTTGGAACTATAAAGAGTTGGGGTTTAAAGAAACCTTTTAAATAGAATTTAACAATTCACAAAATATGTTATAATGTACTTTAGAATCCCTAATTTATAGTAGGTCTAGTGAAGTTCCTAATGGTAATAGAAAAACATAGTCATAAGAAAAAATTGACATATTAAAAAGGAAATTTAACCTTAAAAGGAGAAATCACATAAAAAAAACTAGATAACATAGTTCAAATTAGTAATAAACTAATTAAAATTTTTGGACTTTGGGGAGGATGCTCCTACATCACAAAATTGCTATATTAATGTTGAATTTCTTAAAGCATAATCAACAACACATGCATCATTGTAGTTATAGTGGATATTATCAAGAGGAAACCGGGTAATGATAGGCATGTAGCCAACACAATCTGATTTAATGGATAAGCAATTTGCACAATTCAAAATCAAAAATATTATTGAACTTAAGGGGGAGTTCGTAATATTGCTCAACTTGACCTAGCTCAACTCAATACTAAGTTGCATTTGTGACCCATAAATAAGAAAGGATTTTCTCAATAATTTACAAACACTTGGTGATGAATGGCAAAAGTTTTTTTACCTCTTCAAAAACTTTTGCATACAACGCTAGGGCAACAGGGGCATTAAATATCCCAGCACATCCACAAGGGCGCTCCTTTCTACTTTTTTCATGAGGTGCACTATCAGTTCCGAGAAAAAAATCTTTACTTCCGCTAGTCACTGCTGCAACAATAGCCTGTCCTAAACGAGAAATAGGTTTAGGAAATAACAATCCAAAAAAATGAAATACTATATTCTTTATTCTCCATTAACTAGAGCAAGATAAAATACAAATCTTATGTCCAACAAAATCAAAAATATTAATGAGCACCGTTAAAACCTAAGATACAATTCAATTGAAAATTTGTTCAAATAAATGACCTGTGAAGCCTTGTTGAGACCAACCAAGTCGAAGTTTAGTAGGCAATACTTGGATATTAAGGGCATAGAAGTACCAATTTTCTAAGCAACAATGAATTAGTTTGATGTTGAGCATGGAAAGAGATCAATTTATTTTAAAGCTCTCTGAGACATACTATGGGCTTCTCTTTTGAGTATTGGAAGGCAGTAGTTGTGTGGTTGTAGTCCTCCTTGAAAGAGAGCATTTCTGTTTAGGAGAAGGTGCTGCGGAGTAACAGTTGCTGCTACATTACCTAATAATATATAGAAATAAACTGAGATCTATGATGATCCAAGAAAAATGACGGTGAGATATTTAGTGGAAAAAAGATTTATGTTATTGCTTACCATTATTGCAAGACTCAACAAATCTAACAGCATCCTTCGTAGTGATGTGCTCCATAACAACCTTCAAACTTGGAAGCCTTTTGATCAAAGGCTGCAAAACAGTGCTGATAAAGACCTTTTCGCGGTCAAAGACATCAATATTAGAATCTGTAACTTCACCATGCACCTGCAGAAAAAAATCAGATATGTGCCCATGTTATAGAAAATCATATCTTATCACCAGATTAGTGAATAGCACTTGAAACAACGAAAAACATTTTAAACAACAAAACCTTTCAGTAGTAATAAAGAAGATTGAAGAACTAATAAAGAAGATTGGGCAATGTACCAGCAAAGGTATATTCTGCTCAACCATCTCTTCAAGCACTGGTAGACATTTTCCAAAAAGATCTGTAACACCATCTTGAGAGTTTGTTGTTGCACCAGCAGGATATAACTTCACAGCAAAAACCACTCCACTTTTTTCTGTCCACATAAATAACACTTTTTTAGTGATAATAAAAGTCAAATTGCCCAATTTAAGAAAAGAGAGCAAGAAACCTTTGGAGAGTCTTACTAGCACTTACAATTTTCTTACGATATTTGATAGGTTTCATAAAAATACTATCCAGCAATTATTGTCAAAACAAACACACTGAATCTCATGCAAGATTGTTAACTCAAAACAAGGAGGAACAGTTCTAAATCTTTCATTCGACCACAGAAACTCTCACAACTAAGTTAGAAGCCTATCCTATCTGTGAGGAACAGCAACATCAATTATAAGCCATTTCCCAAAAGAAAACATCAATTATAAGCCCTATCAACTAGTAGTCTCACACCCCACGGAACCCCGTGGCAAAGGAAAAGGCAACAGAACTTGCACGTCCAAATCCTATATGTTAAATTCCTCAATTTAACAATAAAGCACTAGGGTGGTATGATCAAAGTTCCAAATTTAAAAACGGACAATGCAAATAGTCAAGTCAAATCATAAAAATGACTCGGAGCAAATACAAACAACAATACCAACCCCTCAAGCGCAGAATAAGCAAAACAACTCAACGACATGCAAATGTAAATTTAGACTCACTGGCAAGTCTGATTTCATCCGGACTTGTGGTGTCAGTCAAATAAAGTGTCATAAGTGGAGTAAAGTCTGTCTCAGCAGGCAAAGATTTCATTATAGATTCTCGATAAGCAAGAGCAGCAGCGGTGGTAGTAATGGGTGGCCTCAAATTTGGCATAATAATTGCCCTTCCAAAATGATTTGCGCTGCGGGTTAAGAGTTACGCAATACATGTCATCACTCGCCTCCAATATGTACCAAAAGTTCAAAATCATTACCCTTGCTATAGAATTAAATCAAAAGTAACCTGTGAGGAACGACAGCTTGAAGAAGGCCACCATCACGAAGGTGAAGATGCCAATCATCAGGGCGTGTAAGGGTTAGCTCCATAAGCGATGCTTTGCAGTTAACTTGCCCAGATCTTCCGATCTTCGCAAATTGGAAACTCGCCGCCTACAAATTACAGGCTATCATTCCTTACGCCCATCACAAATTGAACAACTTATCGATGAAGTACGTACAGTGCAAGGTATCACTGAAGTGTTTAGCATCGCAAACGGTCCCAGATTTGTAGGTGCGCGCTGTGTCTGAAGTTTGGAATTTAAAGTAATTATTATTATTATTATTAAGAATTACTAATTTTAAATTACTAACCCAACAATTGATCGAAAATTAAAAAATTGAAGTACTGAATTAAAAAAATTTTGTTCTTTTGTCTGATTGACAGCTTGTTGTTTACCCAATAAACATACAACTGAAAATCATCTATTCCTACTTTCAGTGCTTAGCAAACTCAATTCTGAATACGAAAAAGCAGCAATTTCAAAGGAAACAAAAAACAAACAAGGATATTTTAGTTTACTTTCTAACAGAGATGAGGTGAAAGCAATTATAAATCATACCTGGTAAAAGACATAGATTGCTCGAAGATACTTGTTGTGCAGCGCAACAAGTTTTGTTAAGAAGCCTGACGCCCAAATTGGTGAGCACAGTGGACAGCAAAACTACCATTTCCTTGAAAACCCAAAAAAAAAAAAAAAAAGATAGACGGTGAGCAGTGGCAACTGCTGTAAGAATTCCTGTTTCAAAATATTTCTACTTTGTTTTTTGTTATGGAGAAAATGGGGGGAACAAAAAACTGTTGATAGCTAAGCGACGGTCTCTATGGGCAAGTGTTTCACTTTACACAACAGCTGACAGAAGATAAGATGTTCTGGCCCAGCCCATGTATTCTTTGGTCATGTCCATTATGAGTGTGACCCAACCTTCTCCTTGTCTATACTAACAGATTAACTCTGCGTAAATATGCAGTAAAAATGCCCAGTGTATTTAATAAAAATTGAAAGGGGTAAGAAAATTTTTTTTAATCATATAAAATTATAAAATAGCTTAATAAAAATTGGAATGGTTAATTATAAAAATTATAGTAATTAGATGTTTATTTTGATATAGTTTCGGTTTAGTAAGAAATTTGTTTTTAATCATATAAAATTATAAAAATAGGTTAATAAAAATTGAAACGATTAATTATAAAAATTATAGTAATTAGATGTTTATTTTGATAAATTTTCGGTTTATTAGTTTTTTGCGTCGTAATAATATTAATAATAAATGTTAGTATGAACAAAATTAAGATGAAGCAGCGGTATGACAGTGGGAGGATAAAAAAGCGAGACGGAAGTGGAAGTCAAAGTGAGAGTACAGAAAAAGTAAGACGGAAGCGTAAGTGAAAGTGAGACGATGGCAAACTGAGACGGAAATTAATTATAAAAATCAATTTGAATTAATGTTTATTTTGATATATTTGTGGTTCATTAGTTTTTTGCGTCGTAATAATATTAATAATAAATATTAGTATGAACAAAAGTAAGACGAAGCAGCGGCATGACAGTGGGAGGATAAAAAAGTGAGATGGAAGCAGAAGTCAAAGTGACAGTACAGAAAAGTAAGACGGAAGCGTAAGTGAAAGTGAGACGATGGCAAAATGAGACGGAAATCAATTTGGTGTGTTGACTTTCTCTTTGAACTC
>JANZXV010000009.1:2347545-2364723 GCA_027576455.1 Erythroxylum roigii
TTTATTAGAAATCTTAACTAAATAAGTTTTTGTTTTCAGTTTTTATATTATACATCTCAATTATATAGGTTTTCGTTAAAAAAAATAGAAGCTAAAAATAAGAAATAAAAACAAAAAATAACAGCGGAAAACAAAAAAAAAGAACCAACCGCCCTAACGCTAAATGCATATTTATCTTTGTCTGATTGGTACATAGTTGTTTAAGTTTTCAAAATATTTTTAAATTAAAAAAAAAACTTAAAATTACAAGTACTCAGTTCCCCTCACGCAGATGCCTGCGCGCCTATTTTGGAAATTGCAATCTGAAATCCCCAATGGCGCCAAATTTAGGCGCCAACTCATGTTCCCGCCGCGCCACCAAATCCCCAGTTGTCACTCCCGCAGTTTTTTAGTTATATAAACACTTCATCACTGGCGTAGAATTCCCGTGACACAGCCACAAGCACTCCTCAACGTGGTTCAGTCTCAGAGGGAATCGTAACTAAATAATCATGGTAGTACCTTTGGGTCCCGGCAAGTTTTACGGCAGTAGCCTCCCTCGCCCCCGCATCTACACCGACATCAAGCTTAACGCGGAGCGTGTAGACCCTCCCGCGTCTGTGATGGAACCTTTTCTCACCTGGGCTCGGGAGGCTCACTGGTCCATGGGAGGTCTGAGCTTTGAACGCCTCCGCCTCCAGGGTCGGATCGAGGGCAACATCGACAGGCTCCGAAAGCAAAAGGACAAACAGGCCAAATCGGAACGGTCTAGCATGAGTCCCAATCTGGTGAAACATCATGTACAGCCTGGTGCAAATGGGAAAAGTGACAAAAACAGGAAAAGGGCTGCCTCGATCTCGCCTCCTCCGGCTCCTAAGGTGGCAAAGAGACGGAAATTTGTTGAGGAAAGCGAGGAGGAAGAGACGATCGAGAGGGTGGATTCAAGGAAGCGACCTGCGAGGAAGTTGGTGGGGGATTTCGATAGAGTGGCGAAGGAAAATGTAGCTAACGTTAATGGAAAGATGAGGAAGAGAAAAATGGTAATGGAGGACGAGGAGGAGGATTGTGATGTTATGGAAGTGGTTGAAGAGTTGAGTAGAGGCAATTCTAAGGGAAAGAAATTGAAAAGCCGAATAAAGGGTAATAACGGGGAGGAGATTGGGTCTGGTTCTGCTACCAGAGCACTTAGGACTTCACCTAGATTTGCTAAGCAAAAGCAGAAGTTGGCTCTTTGATAAGCATTTGTAAGCTGATCTGATTTTTCTTTGGGTTTTGATCACACCCGGGTAGAGTTAAGTTTGTTTCTTTGCCATTTTTTGTTTTTCCCCTTCATGTACTTATTGGAGTATTAGAATTTTAATTTTCCTTGTTCAATTGCCAAGGGCTTTATTCAGTTCATATCTCCATTGAGCTTTTATTTGTGTGGTTCTGTAACTTTAGCATTACAGTATATTTAGAATGCTACATCTCTGTTGGATAGGCTTTGAGAATAACATTTCCCAGAAAGGTTCCTGGTTTATGCTTCTTTACAATGCTATCAGATAGATCGTCTATAAATTGCACAAGAAGTCCTAAAATATGTATCGCAAAGTATAAGTAGGTCAAAGCACTTCGTTTACATGGTGTCTCCCACCGAACTGGCACTTTTGATTCAAAATCAATTCCCTGCATCCGTTCCTTCAACAATCCCAACACCACAAGGCTAATCTTGCAAACAGAGCTTCATCCTTCTGGTAAAATGATCAAAATTTTACTGCCTTTCCAAACAGAGCTCTTTCAAGTTCCTATTTTGTTGGATCACTCCCTTAATTCTGGCCAACCTACATGATTGTTCAGTTAAAAGTTTGTATGTTGATGGTCTTTCCCATGGGACAATTCCAAAATCATCATTGAACTCCTCCATCCCTTCAACAAAAAACTGCCAGATCAAAGCACCTGCCCCAGATCGATTTCTCTTTGCAGATTTGTAGATGATGTCTGAAATGGTTTTGTAGAACTGGTCCCGCTGAGAGTAGTGGAAGTCCTTGTTAAGGTTAGACAATCCATATTCAGTGAATAAGACAGGTTTGTTCAGTGCATAGTGACCATCTTCAATGTGAGAAAGCATCCACTTCGACACAAATGCCAATTTATCTTTAAATTCTCTATCGTGGATCCTACCAAAGAAAAAAGTGTATTAGATGTAGGCCAGATGCTCAGAGGCACTATTATAGACATAAAGGAGTGTATTATGTATCCAGTGGTATAAAGACTAGGTTAATGATGCATCAGAAGAAGTCACCATGAGATCTCAGACGCTCTTGTTTTTGCCACAAACACTTCAAATGCCTACAGCCCCGGATGAAAAATTTTAACAAGTTCACAACTGAAGGCTCGTATTATTTATGTTTTCATTTTATCTCCTACAAAATTGTTAATTTTGAGTAACTCATGAAGCTTACCAATGATCAGGGTATATATGAACAGAGGCGAAGTCAACGTCTGAGATCTTGGAATTGCGAACAAAATCTGATCCAAAGGTTGAAGCCCAATTTTCTGGGTTAACAGTTAACCTTTTGGGGTTTTTAGGGCCATAAAATCCTTCGAGCCCCACAGTCAGCAGATGGTTCTTGTCGATTGATTTCACAAAAGCAGACATTTCCACTAGCCAGTCCTGCGAGTATAACCCACTAAGTTAATGCTTACAGATTTTGTAGATATCAATTAGATATTTCTATACATTTCTGATTGTGTATTATTGCTTAACAGCATTTGTAAAGACTCTTCTCCTTTCCTTTTCCTTCTTTGTTTGCTTCTCTAAAAAGGAAAAAAGAGGAGCTATCGCATAGATATTTGCTGATGAATTCTGATTAGGAAACATTGATATCCAAATTTGATATAGTAAAACAACAGGATGAGATAAGGACACTTGACCGTGATTTTAGGCAGAAAAGAATCGTTTGAGCAATTTGATCTTAGAGAGATCTTTGAACAATCTAAGCAAACTAACACATCGGATGTTTACCTCACAACATAAACATTCACTTGATGGCAGAACAATAAAGTTAGTCTTAGCATGAAGAATCTCACATCACATTTCTAGATTTCCTTGAATATTTAATAGAGGAATCTTATAAATATCTGATATGTAATTCGAAGTTTTGCATCAATGGGGTGAACTGTGAAGACCTAATAGTTCTCACTCAATTGGCATTGTAAAAATGATTTATCTCCAATAAACAAAAACAATATGGGCTAGAAACGTTTCTAACTTACTTGAAGAGTGTCTCCTGAAGGATCAGACATGCATCTGGGTTCATTTATCAACTCCCAAGCAAAGATTGTGGGATCATTCCTATATTCAAACCCCGTGATGGTGTTTCTTCTTGTCAGCATTGTCTGTTATAAGAACATAAATCAGAATTGACCAAGTAATCTCTAGGAATAAATAATTGTTTGATAATATTTGCATGTCTACAGAATTTGTCACCCAGATACTCAGCATGATCTGATTTAGAGAACAGTGACCTTGGTTATTATTTTCCTGTACAATGTATGTAAATTGCACTAGAATCCACAAAATGATCCAGAACTCAGAGTATAATATCCATGGAAGAGATTATATCCAGTAAAGGAGGTGACTGATTTTCTGATATTTTCAGCATTCCTATCAAACCATTATCTTCCTTTCTCAATTAAAAATAGTATATCAACTGCAGCATCTTTGTCCATGTAAAATACACAAAGACACCAGGTATATACTGCATTTCCAGAGTACTTCCTGTGTAGAAGTAACTCATAGTCTCTAAGTTTTCAATTTGCAGAGCAGATCCATTTACTGGTGTTCTATCAAAGACAAAATCTCCTACACCTGGGTAATATAAGCCAATTGATAACTCTAGTTGATAGAAATATTCTGAAAATCGTAAATCAAAATCAGCACTAGGCTCCAAGATAATTCCAGAAAGTGAGAAAATATTATGAAAAAATTAAACCATACGAGTCTTGGTGCATTAACCATTGAATTATCACTACTAAGCAATCATGACAATCACAGAAATACAATAACAAAACTTCTATAGAACATTGAAAGGTAAAATAAAGTAACAACCTAGGCACAAGAGCTATCACAAGTAATCAAAATCAAGTTTCTTGTGATACAAATGATTCATACATTTTACAACTTCATTCAAGAAGGCGAAAACTTGCCAACATGCCCGTGCACTGATAGGAACCGAAAAGGGGAGTTCATCTAACATGCACTAGGGAGACAGTCGTCTCCTGCTTATGACAACTTAGAAGTTGCATATGGTATCTATGCTCTTTCCTCATTTTTTAGAAGATGGATAAAAAATTAAAATCAATTTGTGGGTATTTGCCAATGGCACTCACATGAATATAGCTTTTTTCGGTGGAAGAGGGAAGCATAAAAAGACTGATTGCATGCCACTAAAAGCTTGTTAATTCTTATCTCATATTGTCTGCATATGGATAAAGAGTCCAGGAAGAAAAGGCATACATTTATGGTTCATGAGACATTAGAAGAAAGGAAATTCTCGATTCAAACAAAGCTACATGAGATACTCAGTTGTTTTGACTTTTGGTAGAGGATGTGTTCCATCCTTTCATAACTGAATAAGGAAACTCCAGCGAAATGCAATTTGTCTGAGGAATATGGTTAAAAGAAGCTTGAAATGTGATTTGGTTAAACTGCCAAAAAGAAATGCATAGAAGGTTAACACATACCTTAATATAATTCTTAAAGTATCGTTTGATGGATGGATCAAAGAAGAAGGAATCATTTGAAGAGCTTAAACCAATGCCCTCTTCCCATGCCCACTTCACATACTGAGTCTTCCCACCATAAGCTTGTAAGTTATTAACTAAACTCAGAAGTAGCCTAATTCCATGCTGTCTTGCTTCTGAAATAACATAATCCAAAGCCTAAAAAAAATACGAGTCATCAAACTGGCAGATGCTGAATAAGTATTTACAATTTATTCTCTTTAACAGTACAAGAAATAGAGAAAGCAGTATAATCATTGATATTATAGACAGATTGATTTGACCAAATCTCCATTGCTAGCATGGGAGAGGGAAACTTTAGAAGGTAAAGAAGAATCAGGTCTAAACGGTGAAGATCTTACTGTTGGAAGGGTTTTTGCTTTGAATGTCGTCTTAACCATCCTTAAAGTAGGGATGGATGATGAACTCAAGAAGCATTGTTTAAAGAGTATGGCAACAACGGAAAGCAAACATACAGTTGTTTGACATGCACACATAAATTCTCAAGGATGGATTCTTTATCCATGAGGCGTTATAAGGATATTAGCATGAAATGAAAGCCACTAGGGGGATGAATTTTACTTTACAAGTATCCTATGAATCATAAGTTTGAGGCTCCTTGTGAGAAATTGAAGGGGCCTTCGCAGTTTTTATTTGCATTCTCCATAGTTGTGCAAAGGACACACATGTTGGTTGAGCATATAGATGTGTAAAATGCCTAATGGCTCATCTGTTGTCAGGTAATTCGTCCTGAACCTCACTTAAAATATGTTTCTTCATCATCAATTTGGTTATTTTCGTACAGCATCTCACCGACACTTTAAATAAAGTTAATCTTCTAATGTGAATGTAGACACGGTTCAGAGGCAAGTAACCTACCGACAAAGGTACCCGAAATGTCAAAAGATGTTTGAACAAAAATCAAACACAAAATTTCCAAGTAGAACAAATTGAAGCGTCACATACCTTGAAAACACGCTCGTCGAATTGGCCGGGGGAGATCTGGAGGGCATTGTAGGTACCGTCGTTGAAAGCCCAAGTCCGACAAACAGTCATACCCATTTTTGCACCAGCTTGCAGCATTGCACCAACACGAGGCTTTCTGTCTTCGTCCGCAGCATGGTCCATCAACCAAAACGAATTCCATCCATTAATGTAAAAAGCTCTACCATCCACCGTAAACTGAGTTCCGTTTCTCTCAATAAAAGCTAACTCTGGCTCTTGATAATAAGTGATCCTCACATCACCAAACGACATGAAAATGAAGGCCACACACGACGCAATACCAAGAACTGTGAACCATAGCCCATTGGCTGCAACCATTCTCCTTTTCAATGAGTTATGAAGGCCTAAGCTTTCAGAGCACTTTAAAAAAAATCACAAATTGAAGCGACTCCTAGATACCCTTTCGGCTCTTAATCACGAATATCTGACAATCAGGCATATACAGAAGATATTATATCACTTTGAACACAGATTTGAGTAGAAATGCCTGTGGCAGTCAGTGTTCAGAGCACCTAGATCCCTGTCTAAGTACCAGAAAATGACTAGAAAGAGACCAAGAACAGCCTAGATCTTCAGCAAGACTCAAACAAGGAACACACCCAATTCTTGCTCTCCTTGTAATATTTGTATATACTTATAAGAGCAGATGGAGCAGCAGATTCTCGTGGGAGAAATTGTGGAATGTTGAAACCAAAATAAAATAGAAGTTAAGACCAGCGAAAGCAATAAGATACCTAACAAAAAAAAAAAAAAAGAAGAATGTTAAAGACGAAGAAAGGAGTGAGTAAAAGCGTGGTGGGTGAGTGTGGTGGAATGTTGGTATCAGATCTAAAGACGCTGAATACTGCCCCTAAGATTTCTTCAGTTATAATATTCAACAGAACAGGCTTCCCATCTCATTCAGACGACCCATTGTCAGATTGTGCCATGTCCGTCAATCTCTCTTAGCTTCCCATGTTACGTTAGGTATTGTCAGACAAATCAGATATCAATCCTCTAACTCATCAAGTGCTTCCGCTATCTGCTCTAGTGTTGCTTAGCTTTTTAAGGTGTAGATATTGCTTATGACTGCCAAATATAGTATGCTTCTTCATTTGAGGCCTAATTATGATGCTGAATCATATATTAAAAGAAGAAACAAAAGACAAAAGAAGAGAAAAAAACTGCTCCCACGTGACGTGGGGGTCCCGTCCCAGATGGAAAGTCACGAGAGAGTTGTTTTTTCACGCTTTCACATCCGACACCTCTTAGTAATGCAATTCTCCAAAATTTATTGTTGACCAGTTGTTCTTTTACGCCTGTCGTTCTTACATGTAATTTTTTTTTGGTTAAACCACCCGATATCAGGGACGTGATCCTCTGTACTTTTATTATATACCTACTCTGTATTTATTATATCTAGATCATCTATTTTTATAACTCCCACATAAATAAATGGTTTAAATACATTGAGCACAGAGTAGATACAGAATAAAGGTACAGAGAATTTGAGGGCCGATATTAGGCGTTATATGAGTAACCGACTAATCTGAATTCGAGCCAGGTAAGACCCTTTGAGGTGATAAAACTCTTCCATACGAGTGTTTAAAGCGATTTCATTTTCCAAAACTCGAATTCGAAAATTAGATTGAAATGAGTGAAAGAAAGGAGATAAATGTTTTTAAGTGGTTCCCAAACATAATATACAGTAGAGGGAATGGCACAATATCAAATAAGTACTTTGTATAGGAAAGATTGTGTCTAATTATTACTGAAATTGAGAAAAAGAGAACAGTTAAAGAATCATTAAGTAATGATAAAGAACAAGGCAAGTAATCAAGTAGTCTAAGTAGAAACGAGACTCTATATTACGTTTTTCTTGCTAAAAGGCATAATGAGTGGCTTAATAAATTAAGGATCTTTCAATACATCAAGTAAACACATGTGCTGTATAATAACCACCTCAATCTTTACTTTTACTAATTTGACCATCAAAGAATAAATATCTAAAGATTTTTAATCCATTAAGAGGAAGTTATGCTCTCTCACACAATTAGTTTTGTACGTCTATTAAGAGGTAGTACATAAGACATTTAAACTACATTCCAACCCATCATATTACACCTAATCTTAGACAATAAGTAAAAATGTTATATTTGACTAAACTGCAATCCAAAACATGTTACAAAAAATTAACAATGATTACGATAGTTTCTTCGCTCTTAATGAATCATCTTATTATTTGATCTTAATATTGTGTGAATGTCACTTGGCTTGATCTTGCATGTACATCTTGCTTAGTTTTTGTGAGGGTCACTTGACTTGTTCTTATGTGAATGTTAATGAATTTGATGTAGCTTCAATCCTTGTGTCTTATATAGATGACGAGGTTTTAAGGTATCTTAGAATTTGGAAGAGCTTGTAGAGTTCCAATAGAATTTCAAGATAGTCTTAACTTGAACTTCTTCTTTTAATCCTTGAATTTGGACTTTGTGGAAAAGTCATTTGACTTGATTTCATTCATTTCACTTATCTTTGCAAGGGGCAAGCTTTGGAGCAACTAGCAAGGTTACACCTTTGTGACCGAAAGATCACGGATTTGAGTCATGAAAATAGACTCTTTGTAAAAGGCAAAGAGAAGGTTGTATAAAATTGATGTCCCTCCCCTGAACTTCGCAAAGCGGGGAGCCTTGTGCACTGAGGTTGTTGTTGTTGTTGTTGTTATATTTATCTTTGTGAGAGTCATTTGAATGTTTATAATTTTATTATAGCTTTAGCCTTTCTCTTTTGTAGAATAATGTCACGTGGAAGCACTTATGAAATCAAAGTAAAGTTCTAAGACACTTTGATATTTTCTTAATTGATTATACATTTATTCCAAAACACTTAGTGATCAAAGCTATGAAATTCTTAAGACGTTCACTTTAGTTCATATTTGATTTTAAGTACATTTCAGAAGCGAAAGAGCTACAGTGAGTCAAAAGCATAATATTTGAGTTGTCTTCTTGATATTCACACTCACTTATCTTCAAGGAACAAGAAAAAGAAGGATTAAAGCAAGAGGAGATGAGAAAATGTTGCAAATATCAAATATGAAGGGATTGGAGACTCACGACCATGACAAAACACTACAAGAAAAATGTCATTTAGTGACGGAAATTACCGACGAAAAATGTAGATTTCGTCGGTTTTTTCATCGGTAATAAAAATTTGCGATGGAATGTTCTGACAGACAAATGGCATCGGCAAAACGGCTGTTGGTAAATTTACCGACAGAAATCCAAGTTCCGTAGGAAATTTTACCGACGAATAATCTTTGCTCCGTCGGTAAATATCTTGCATTTTACCGACGGTTTTTGATGTTTCGTTGGTAAAATTGGTAAATATAATAGATTTTACCGACGTAATTCTATTTTTCGTCGGTAAATAATTTTAATTTTTTTTTAAAATCTAACATTAAATATAGGCGGTCTGCTATATTTCTACGTACCAACATGGCTTTACCTATTTAAATGCTCTGGAATGAAGATTCTTACAGGTTGTGACTTGTGTAGAAGGCTTGACAACAACTTTTTGTTCTACTACCAGCAATTTTGATGGGAGCTAGAAATAATGTTATGAACTGTTTAACTTCTTTAAGCATCCACAGAAGAAGAAGAATTTTATGCTAGAATTTTGAGGATCTTTTGAGGATCAATTGATGTAGAAATTTGTTTTTAAAACTAGAGTAGGTTTAAATACTCTCCTGAGCTTGATAAGGACAAAGTTGCCTTTATGTTATACGAAAAAACACATGACAGTAGTTGTAAAAATACCTCCACCGAAGGGCACGATGACAATGACCGGAGAAGACAATGCCGACGAACAGAAAAGAAGTTCACAGCAGAGAAACCGGAGAGAAGAAAACCAAAGAGGAGACGTAGGAAGAAGGAAGAGGAAGATGCAGGTGGGGGTGGGGGAGATGTCGGGTAAGTTTATATTTAAAAAGAATTTACCGACGGAATTTTCCGTAGGTAAACTCAAAATTTTTTATTCTGCCAATAATTCCCGCCTTTTTACGATAGAACGAAAAATTTCGTCGCTAAATCCATTTACCTACGGAATTTACCAACGGAATTTTTTGTAGGTAAATTCAAAATTCTTTATTCCACTAATAATTCTCGCCTTTTTACCAACGGAACGAAAAGTTCCATCGCTAAATTCGGAATTTACCGTCAAAATTTTCCGTAGGTAAACTTAAAATTTTTTATTCCGTTAATAATTCCCTCCATATTTAGCGACGAAAAATGTTCCGTTGGTAATATTTCATCGCTAACTTGTAGTGATTACTGACGGCTATATTTTCCCGTCACTAACATTCGTCGCAAATTTTGCCGCGACAAATTCCCTCTAAATTTAGCGATGAGTATTAGTATCGTCGCTATTTTCGTCACTAATTTTTAACGGTATATTTTTCGTCGGTAATTTTTTGTCGCTAACTTGTAATGATTACCGACAACTATATTGCTTTGTCGCTAACGTCCGTCACAAATTTTGTTGCGACAAATTCTCTCCAAATTTAGCGACGAGTATTAGTACCGTCGCTAGATTAATCAATTTTAGCGACGAAAATATGCTTTTCGTCTCTAATTCCAACGGTAATTTTTCTGTCACTAAGTTTCTGTCGCTAATCCACATTTTTCTTGTAGTGAAACGTGTTTGCATAGGTGTGACACTCCTTAACATGCCTATGTAACCATGGTTTATGGTCGTGGCATGGAGGCTATCACGATCGTGACACTACAAGTCATGGGCATGACTTCTTGCCAGCTCACCCGAACCCTAATTTTTAGTATAAAAACATCATTCCAGGGGCAAAAACTTAGAAAAGGTTAGAGGAATCATTCCAGGGGTTTCGGGAGGCAACAAAGGGGCATAACTCTCATTCTTTGGAGACCCATGGAGGGATAAGCTTTCCTGACACAATTCGGAGGTGATATCAACTTCGAAGAACTTGGTTAAGCATTTCTTTCATTGTGTTTATTATTTTTCCTCTTCTTAGGAATTGATTATGTTATCCTATGCTTATAAATTTAGGTTTTTTATGTACGAATGATCTTTATTCTCGTTATCATTAGATTGTTTGTGTATGAACCCATTGCTATTCAATATAATAAGTAATTGTTATGTTGAGATTCTTTGCTATTTTTCTCTTCGTTCTCACCATCCGACTACTCTCTGTTTTCTCTTCTTCTCTCCACCTCTAGCTTCTTTTCAGCCTTATTTCCAGCCTCATTCCAGACTCCTTTTCTCTCTTTAAACATTTCTATTTATAGAGAGAGTCTAGGTTTAGGTCTTTGTTTTAATCTGTCCTCACCTACATTTTTGACCTGCTTGACATTAATTTCAGTGAAGACAATGTGCACGGGTGTGATAAATTGTCATCCCCGTGAGGGCCATTGTCACACCCATGAGAAGTTTGTCATAGGCGTCACTATTTGGTCACACCATCTTTCATGCATATTTTTTTCTTGTTTTTATGCAGCCTTCTCAAAATAGTCCAAGATACTCAATTCATTCAAATTTAGATTAAAACACAAGAATTTGTAACTAAAATCCAAAATATAAAGGCTTGCAAAATCAATAAAAATTAGTTACAACATACCTAATTTGACAATTACACAAAATTGAAAAAAATTAGACATCTAATTCATGCAGATTTCAAAATTGAAATGAAATTAAACTAGAAAACAACATCAACTAACTGTAAAAACAATGAATCAATCCTAATTGCACACAAAATCATCATAATTCAACATTAGGTGAGTAAAATTTCATACCGAATTCCAATTTCAGCCAATTCTCATCCAATTCATCAAATTAATCCAATAAATCATTGGCGAAGGGATAAAATTCAAAATTTAAACCAAAACTAAGCAAAAATAAATGGAAATCACATTAAATCTCAATAAACCCTAACCCTAGCATTTTGGCATTGAAAGTCCCTAAAAATTACGAAATACTAAGCATAAATTAACTAAAATCAATGAAAGAACGCACTTCGGTGTCGTAATTTGAGCATAAAACACTAAAATGGGTTGGAAATTGAGAAAGTATGATGGCGGGTGGCGGAGGGAGAGAAGAAAATGAAGAAAATAGGGTTTTTAAATAGTTGTCGCGAACTTACTTGATCACAAACTTATGAAAAATACAAGGAACATAGACGTGTAAGTTTTCCTGAACTTATAAGATCTTGTACACAGTTGCATATCTGACCGTGTAAGTCTACACGGACGTGTCTGCTAAGCAATTAACTCTTTGTTACCATATTTGAGAAATTTTTAAAAGATCCAAAATGCATACGATTGTGTCCAGAGACTGCATAGATCTCTATGACTGTTTGTATACCAAAAAATTGTTTGTAAAAAATTAAAAATTGGTGAATCAATGTTACAAAACTTAACACATATACCATAAACATGAAAATTATGAACTCGAGGTGCTTTTTTTTTAATCTTAGCATAAAACACATCAAAAATCAATAAAATCCTATACTAACACCAAAATGGAAGCAAAACAAAATCAATCATAATTATTGGGTTGCATCCCTAGTAGCGCTTATTTAATGTTCTTAGCTCAACATAACTTTTATGCTCGAGACGACTTATAAAAATTGAATTTTTATCGTCTTATTGTCAGTGCTATAACCTCTAAGTAAGCTACCTGTTTTTTCTATTGTTGCAAATTTCCTTTTATTTATTGCCTTGAACTTGCAAAAGCTCTAGTGGACCTTTAAAAGAAGAGTCCTACAAAATATCCGAAAGTGAATCATTATATAATTCACTAGATTCATTAACACCAATAAGTACAAAGGCATGATTTATGACACCATACCATTTAAACATAACCTCTCCATCCCCCACCCTTAGTATTAACTTGCCTTTGCTAACATCAATAATTGATTTAGCATTAGCTAAAAAAGGTCGACCGAGGACTAGAGGTACCTTTACATCTTCCTTATGTCAAGAATCATAAAGTCAATAATGCCTTTAGGATGTTTTACCGATATATCTGCCAGTTGTAAACTTATCCTAGTAGGTTTCAGTTAACCTAATCTAAATTTCTTAAACAAAAAGTAAGGCATCATATTAACACTGACCCCTAGGACAGATAAAGCATTATATATTATTAATATACCAATTAGACAAGGGATAGTAAAAATCCCTGGATCTGTGAGCTTCTCTAGTAGCTTGATTTTTAGAAGTGTTGAGCGCCTTCCACTCAGCGTTATAGTCACCAAATCCTCCAACTTCCTCTTATTCGATAGTAGCTCCTTAAAAAATTTTAAATATTGTGACATCTGGATAAGATCTTTAATAAGGAGTAAGTTAATCTAGAGTTCCTTAAATAGGTCAAGGAACTGAATAACTATTCATCAATTAGATCTTTCTTCACTTTATGATAAGGGATGGCAGGTCAAATTCCTTGACTTTTTAAAGGTGTTCTTCACCTTTAGCTTTGTCCTGACTCTTTGTATTCTCCTTCTTCTTTTAGGGTTCATTTTCATCTTAAAGCTTTTTTTCCACTCCTAAGGGTGATTACCATGACACTTTCTTTAAGATTTGTCATGATGCTGCTTGGAAAGCTCCCTTGTGGTCTTTTAGATAATAATTTTGCAATTTGACCTACTTGAATCTCCAAGTTACGTATAGGCAGCTGCGATCCTGTTAAGTCCAGTCTAGCGTAATCAAACATTGTTCTTGGTTGGTCTACCATGGTTCTTGATTCTTCAGTATCAATGTGACCTTCCAAGTCCCCTATTTGTCGATCTAACTCGAACTCTCTAAGTTGTGTTTTGTGGAGATTTCTATGAGTTGTTCTCTCAATCTTTAGATCTTCATCTATTAGGCTTGATGGTTACCTCAAGTCATAAACTAACCTCAAGATCTATGAAAGATGTCAAACAAGTTTTAATCTTATAAAACAATGTTTCGCAAGTGCATGGTTCATATGCGTAGTAGTTAAGGTGTTGATCCCACGAGGAATTAGTGAACTACTCAAATCCTAACTTTGTCTAAGGTTGTAAAAACGTGATTTAAATAAAATAAAGATAAAAGGGAAATTAAACATTCAAGTAGGCTTGAATGAATATAAAAATTTTAAATTAAAATAAGTAAATCAAAATGGAGCACAACCACTTGACAATTAAGACATTGCAACAAGACAAGATCAAAGAATTATGAGAAGATGGGATTTATCTATCGTCATTTTGCTACCCTAATCACTTTTGATGTAATTTGTACAGGTCCTATAATTTTAAAGGGTTGATTACTCTCTCCTAAGATCTAATCAATTAAACCTAACTAACAATCCCTGATTGAATTTGAAATTCTAATTTTGCAATCTCTCAATTAACAAAAGCAACCCACGTTCCAATTAGTTCTTAAGCAATCTAATAGATAATCAGATCCTCACACAAGATCTCTCTTCGTATGATTATCGATTTGATAATTGTGTGACTTATTAGGTTGTTAACTCTCATTATCCAACCTAATCGAATTACTATTGACTCACTTTCTCGATTTATTGTCGACGTATATACAAACATAAATATCACAACACCCAAGCAATTTCATTAATATCAAAAGCAAATAGGTCATAAAATGATTCAACATTCAATCCCAAAATGAAATTAGAAAAATCATTAATAACATGTTCAACATTCTCAAACCCAAGTCATACTAAAGATGAAGTAAATAAACAAGAGAAAGTAGAAAAGAACTTCAAATGTCTAGACAGCAGCTACAAATGCTCCTCTTACGTTCTCTCATTCTTCTCTCTTCCTTGTGTTCTTTCTCAAGATGGCAAATGGAGGCTTTCTTTTCTAGGTCATTTCTCTCCTCTTATGTAGTCCTTTACTAATTAGGGTAAAAACTAGGTTTTACCCAGGCCTAAAAGTCTTAAATAACCTATAAAAAATTAAGTTTGGGAGGCCTGTCTGCGTCTACCATCGCACAGGCCATGATCTTGGCCTATTAAAATTAGCTTCTACCACGATCCTTGGACCCTCTACCGGGCTTCATCTAAATCTTCTCCGTTCTTCGATATCTGATCTCAAACACTAGCAAACACATCAAAGCTCCTCAAACATAAAATTAAAGCTCAATAGCATGCTCTAACCCACATAACACTCAAAACATAAATATCTATCTAACTAACACAATTCTAAAACTAAACATGCATGAATCAATTAATTAACAATTTAAAACATACTAAATTGCCTATTAAAACATCATGCAACCTACAACTACCAAAAGACAATAAAAACAAAGAGTCAATAAAATAAATAAATAAATAAACTAGAAGCATGAAATAAAATAAAATAAAAATGGATAGATTAATAAAAGCTAGGATTTCTTAATATTATAATCCCTGACAATGGTGCCAAAAACTTGATTGATTTTATTTTGTGCTTATAAGAATTATAAGTTTTAACCACAAGTGCACGATGTAGCGATGGCTAGCATTGGCACGTTTGGGTCAATCTGACAAGAATTGTAAGTACTAGTATTAACCTTTTTCTATTATCAAATCGTTGAATCAGGTTGTAAATTTAAATGAAAAATAAATTTAACAAAATAAAGTAAATTTAACGCAATAATGAACTAGGATGCTAAGAGTACAAGAATGCTATTCTCTTAAAGATTGCCTTTGTTAGGGAAGTGGTCTTAGGTGCGCCCTTAAGACTAATCCTAAAGCATCTTACTTCGAGGACCATTGCACCTAGTATGGGTCAACTTCTTGCCCTTGTGCATAGGCCAAATGAATCCTTTTTCGTCATACCTCAGGTACTCTAATATGTATATAGTGTGTCATACATCTTGGAGTTGTGTTGGAAATTTCACTTTGAACCGATCAATTACACAAGCCAACAACTACTCAAAATTTTCTTTTGATGTTTTTGGAAAATTCTCTCTCGTCTATGTACAGACCTATTTCAGCTTGTAGTTGTTTAGGTTTTTCATGATCCTGATACATCATACCAAAATGTGCTAGTGGATGATTCTCCTTCATACCGTGATACGGGGAGTGTCTACCATCTCTGTAATTTAGGTTTCTTTCTGTCATGATCTTTAATTTCTTGGATATTGTCTGTCAGAAGAGATGACTATTAATGGAATTTAAGCTAACTATAATGTACGATAGGTAGAAAAGGTTATTGTTGTATATCCCATGAGATTCAACGATTCCATTGATCTTGCTCTTGCAACTTCTTTCCTATAGGTATAGCATGTCTATTTGTTCTTGCTTATTTAATGGAATTCTTAGAAATCACAATTATCAATTAGGAATATGAGAGAAATGGCCCTCTGTATTTATTTTTTGTAACCTACATCTTTATTATCATATCACATATGCATGTGGGCCTACTAGAAACAACCTCTCTATAATGTAGGGGTAAGGCTGCGTACTATCAAGCCCCCCAGACCCTGCTTCATTACGAGACTTCGGGATACAATGATGATGATGATGAATGAACTAGGATAAATGAAATAATAAAATTAGTTGATATCAAATAAGTAGTACATAGGTGATAAATCCCTTTAAGATATCTTAAACACTAGCCCTATTATGTAATTCAATTATTAATTATTAGGCCATGGAAATTCCTATCTTATATTAATATTTTTTCAAGACTATTAGCAACTAACCCTCAATTGATTAACTGAAATCTCTTTCTAGTTAAAATCCTTAAGATTGCATTACTTGATTAGTAAATTTCACTATTAAGTTTGACCCTAATCCAGAAGATTTATGTCAAGCTATCTCTAGGTTTGCATGCAATTCCTTCCAACTATGGTAGATCTATTCACATGAAAGGAATTCTCAATCTCAATCATATGAAATTAAAAATTGGACTAATATCCTAGACATATCAGTTCAAGAATATAAATGCATCATTGAATCTCAGTAAACCAATCAATAAAACTACATTGAAGAAAAGATTATATCATATTATCATCCCAACTTAGGGTTCATCACACATAGGCACAAAACAATTTAGTTCCTAAACATAGACAACAAATAACAACAACAATACCTAATATAAATCTCATTGAGGCGCGGGGTCTGGGGAGGTCTAGTAGTACGCAGCCTTACCTCTAACTAGTTGAGAGACTATTTCCAAATGACTCACATGAAGCAGGAAAGGTGAAGCAGGAAAGGAAATATAATAAAGAATAAAGAATAAATAAATAATAGTAATTAAAATTCTAAGTAAAATGATAATAAAAATAACTAAATAAAAAAAATATATAACAAAATGGTTGAAAATGCATAAACAAATAAATATAATAATAATAATAATGATATAATATAATATAATATAATAATAATAACAACAACAAAAACAACAACAACAACAACAACAACAACTAGAAATATTTATATGTTGTAGTATTATTGATAATA
>JANZXV010000009.1:2398903-2416511 GCA_027576455.1 Erythroxylum roigii
TTGTTTGGTTAAGAAGAATTATATGAATTGAATTTTTGTTTGTAGATGATTTTTCAAAAAGGGAATTTGTATGGATTGGTTAAGATTTGTATAAGATGGAATAAAGATGTTTTGATTAAGAATTGAGATTTGGATGAGGAATAGTTTCCTAGAAAGGGAAAACTATATGGTTTTGATTAGTATGAAAATGGATTTAAGATGAATAAGATAAAAAAAGGAAAAGAAAAAGAAAAAAAAAGTTATACCGATTGTTGGAATGTCTTAAGGTTTCCAATGCGACCGCTTTTCTAAGATTCATGCCTCGGATGTCGAAAATTCGTAATACTTCGCATTCTTTTGTTTTCCGTTTTTCGATTTCGCTTTGACGTCCGATCTGTTTGGCATTCCGATTTGCTTTTGCGATTGGGATCCGGTTCCGAGACCGGGTTCCAACATTTATGGTATCAAAGCAAGAAGAGTTTGTAAGGAATCGTGTTTATGTTTGAGTTTTTCGGATTAAGTAGTTGGGTTCTGGAAACGGGATCCAACATGTGAGAGGTAGAGTAAGGAGGGAAGAAAGAGTGGAGAGAAAAGATAGCAACATTAATGCCATCAAGATGAAAATTCCACCCTTCAAAGGAAGGAATGACGCTAAAGTGTACTTGGAATGAGAAAGAAAGGTAGACATGATTTTTTTTTGTCACAACTATTATGAAGATAAGAAAGTGAGATTGGCAGCAGTGGAATTCTCTAATTATGCATTAGTTTAGTGGGATGAATTAGTAAAGAATAGGAGGAATAGTGAACCACCTATATCCATTTGGGAAGAGATGAAAAGAGTGATGAAGAAAAGGTTTGTGCCACCTTATTACTATAGAGAGTTGCACCAGCAATTATATAGACTCACACAAGGAACTAGATCAGTAGAAGATTATGACAAGGAGATGGAGATACTATTGATTAAAGCTAATATATAAAAGGAGGAAGAGGTGACAATGGCCCGGTTCATGGGTGGATTGAATTGGGAAATTACTGTTATGGTTGAGTTGCAACATTATGTAAAGATAAGAGGACCTAGCGAACATTGCCAAAGCAACAATAACAAAGAAGGACAATTAAGTCTTTCTCAAATTCCAGCAACAAATAGAATCTAAAATGGAGCAAAAATGAAATTCAGATTCCAAGAAGAAAGGCAATGAGACAAACAAAGACAAGGAGAAGAGTAGTTCAATTCAAAAAGGTACTATTAATCCATCCTCTAAACCTTCTAAACATATGTATATTAAGTTCTTTAAATGTCAAGGGTGTGGTCATTATGCATCTGAATATCCTAATACAAAGACTATGCTTATTGAGGGTGGTGATATTATTTTTGAGTCTAATAATGGTAATGAGTCTAATGGTAGTGATTTAAGTATGCCACCTTTAAAAGATTGTTTTGATGTTGATGAGAATGTTAAGTATGTTGTTAAGGGTGAATCTTTAGTTGTTAGAGGTGCATTGAACTTGAATGTGAAGGAAGATAGTCTAGAATAAAGGGAGAACATATTTCACACTAGATGCTTAGTAGGTGGGAAAGCTTGTAGCATGATTATAGACGGGGGTAGTTGCACTAATGTCGCTAGCACTACTTTGGTAGAGTAGTTGGGGTTAAAATGTGATAAACACCCTAATTCATATAGACTAAAATGGTTGAATGATAGTGGCGACGTCAAAGTTACTAAGCAAGTAGTTATTTCATTCTCTATTGGTAGATATGCAAATGAAGTTATGTGTGATGTCATGTCTATGCAAGCTAGTCTTATATTTTTGGGTAGGTCATGGCAATTTGATAGGCGTGTTATGCATGATGGGTATATGAATAGGTATTCTTTTATGCATAATGGGCAGAAAGTTACCCTTGCTCCTTTATCACCTAAAGAAGCATACCTTGAACAACTGAAAATTCAACAATCATCAAGTAGGGATTTAGGTACTAAGGTAGAAAAGAAAGAAGAGATAAAAGAGGCCATGAGAGAAAAGAATGAAATTAAAAGCCCTATGGTGAGTGATTGCATAAGTGAGGAAAAGAAAGTAGGATGTGCAAGAGAGAAGAAATTTGTGAGTAAAAGAAAAAAGAATGTGAAAAGTGAGCAAAGAGAAATTGAAAGGAGTGAAAAGGTGAAGACAAAATCATGTTTATATGCAAGAGAGAGAGAGAGAGAGTTAAATAGTGCATACATAGGCAAGAGAGCTTTAATCTTGATTCGGTTTAAGGAAACTTTGTTTACTAACACTAACTTTGAACCAAATTTTCCTAATGTGTTTGTGACCTTGTTGTAGGATTATGATGATATTTTTCCTGAAGAGGTATCCCATGAGTTACCACCTTTGAGAGGGGTTGAGCACCAGATTGACTTAGAACTAGGAACTCAAATTCCTAATCGTCCGGCTTATCGAAGCAATCTAGAGGAGACAAAGGAATTACAAAGGCAAGTGGATGAATTGCTTAAAAAGGGGTATATTGTGCCAGTTCTTTTAGTGACAAAGAAAGACAAAACTTGGAGAATGTGAATGGGCTATAGAGTGATCAATAAGATCACTGTAAAGTATTTCCATCCCATTCCTAGATTAGATGATATGCTAGATGAGTTGCATAGTGCTTGCATATTCACCAAAATTGATTTAAAAAGTGGCTATTATTAGATTAGAATGTAAGAAGGTGATGAATCATTTAAGACCAAATATGGATTATATGAGTGGTTGGTTATGCCTTTTGGCTTATCTAATGCACCTAAGTATAAACTAGGGTTTTTGGGTTATACATGGTCAACATACACGGGCGTGTAGGTAACTATGTATCTTTAAAAATACCTAAATTCGTGATTTCACACGAGCACAGAGACTTACTCGAGCAACATACACTGCCATGTATATTAATATACATGGGCATGTAATTGCACATGACCAAAAACAAAATTCTTCAAATCTTCACACATTTATATAGACTTATATAGTCATTTTACACGGTCATGTATCTTTAAGTTGCTTCAAATCTTTGTTACATGCCATTATTTCATCCGAATTCATCTCCTTTTAGTCCAAGAAGTCAATTATCACTTATAAATGCACTTGAAGCAAATTAAGCTCTAAAAATACTACAAAACTATTAAATATCAAGCAAATCACATTAAATATGGGTATATAGATATAGTCAAACAAGCATTTATCAAACATTCGCACACTTAAGCTTTTGCTTGTCCTTAAGTAAATCATAATCTAAAACATCCATCCCTTATTAACTTCAACCTGTCCATCCATACTCTAAATCATCATGTCATATTAATCAAATTAACATACACCTAGAATCAAGTTATCCTAAAACTAACCTTCATAAGTCAATATCAATCATAATCAAATCAATAATCTTTTTGAAATCAAAAGTGCAATTTTTTACACCCTCACCACAATTTCACTAATGCACTCAAGTGTTTAAAGTGAAAAGTATAAGAATTCTCAAATTAATACATATTAGACCTCTTAACCATAAGCTTGCAATATTATCATATCTACACCACTTATAAGTAAACTAGAAACAAAAATCAAAAGGTCATTATAAGGGTTTAGTGGGGCTTAGGTAAGGTATGATTGGGATAATCAAAGTGATGATAAAATTGAAAGAAATTTACAATATACAAGATTACAAGAAACTTAATCTTTCACAATATAGGTCTGTCATAACAAGAATCCATTGGTACCATAATCAATTTTTTTTAATAATCTTTGAGCTTTCATCATGCACCATAATTAAAGAAGTATTGGATCTTTTCAAAATTCAAATTTCAAGTAATCATGTAATTGTAAATAACCTTCAAGGTTCAAATTAATAAAAAGTCTTCAAAGAAAAATAAGGTAAAGCTAATATTAGGATTATAGTCAATGAAAAAGGCTAAGGCTCAAAATTGGTTACTCCTGAGGGATAAAATATGGTCGAGTAATTATCAAAAAAATAGGCTAAACAATTGTTAAATCTAAGTGCGTTTATCACATTCATACTTGTAATTTAACAAATATGATCTCAATATGTATAATAGAAGTAAGTTCTACAATTATTCAAATATGCATGACAACTTAAATAAAAAAATAAAAGAGCTTAAATATTGATGAATTTGCTCTTAGGCTCTAAAGCTCACACAAAGGTCTTATGTGTATAAATAATCAGCACTTTCACTCTAATTAACTATCTCAATAATTCTAAACATACAACTTATAAAAGCAAGTTTATTCTAACTTTCATGCTTTTGCATACTAACTCAATTCAATAATCAATAACGATTTCAAGTATTTCGTGGACATATTTCAACCAATTCAAGATATCAATTAATAAAATTTAATAACAAACATTACAATAAACTGAAAAAATTTATAATCTCCTTCCTTGCACTTAAAATTGTACATTTTCTCCAATGTACACAATATAAGCATATATAAATAAAAAGGAAGAGAAGGTGTAGGGATTCGGTACTTCCATAAGTAGTAAGATTTTCAACATTCTGATTTCATTAAGGGATCCATCCAATACTAGATATAATAATCCTTATAAAATATAAATAAAAGGGATTAAAAAGATAAAATAAAATAAAATAACAAAAATAACTAAGAAATATGGAAATAAAATGAATGAAAATACAATCAATTAATGTTTAGACAAAATAAATAACAACCGAAAGAAAATAAGAAAAATAAACAAATATAGAGCAAACTAAAATTAAGCATCTCCATTTTGTTATGACTTTGGCTTGTCCATCAATGGAGAGTCCTCAAGTCGTTGATCCTTGAAATGTGGAGAAGCTGATGATGATGTAACTGCGCCAGATAATAGAGGTTGAAAAGTTATGCCATGACAACTTGCCATTAGCAACATTAAATCCCCCATCCATTTAACAGAAGCCCCTAATTGGCCTATCCATTATCCGTTCCACCATCTCTACCTACTGTACTTAGATAGTGTGTTGAATACCCATGAGTTGTCTTAACCACCTCTCCAGCCAAGCTATCTTCTCGGTGTGGTGTCCTCACCTTGGGTACCTCCTTACTCTCCTCCTCGTGTGCTCCTCTCATTTGGGATGGTTGTGACTGCGGCTGCGATGCCTGCTCCACTATGGTTAGCTCTTCTTTAGCTCCTCTTAGTGTTGTTGGCTTGTCAAGAACTCCAATTAGTCTATAGACATTGCCTGTAGGTCCCAGTCGTATGTGTACTATATGCATATGCTTCAACACCTTGAGGTTTAATGCTACCATGTTACCCATCAGTCACATTGATAATAATCTATCAAAGACCCTGTCCTTTGTGCAAGTCAAGTTACATGAGGTCCCATACAGGTCATGTTGGCTATCCTTTCCTTGCTCTAACGCTTGATAAACTAGGGTAATGTATGCCCTAAGTAGATTGGCATCCTATCACTTATACTCTAAAGATAAAACACATCCAAGTTTCCCACAATGCCATAGCTATCTCACTGTCTGCTCAATGTGTGGCTTAGAGTTCCATGTATATATTTGAGCATCGGGTGTCGCAGCGACGATGTCTTGGATCTACTCGGGCCATAATCACTGTCATCGCTAATTATTCGCCAAAATTGTCAAGAAGACATCACATATGGGAAATTTATCTACAAGTCTAATTAAACTTACGTCCGTACAAACTCTACATTGTATAACCCCATCGTGACAGAGAATTCTAAATAACTCATTCGGACTAGCAACTGGATCTAAATGGTGTTCGACCGATCCTATGCGTGTCTTCCTTTCTCCACAAAGAACATGGAGAGCATCTCGAACTCCTAGTATGAGGGCTCCATGATCTTAAAGAACTGAGACTAAGCTTCAACTTCTATAAGGTCCCAAGTGCGTTAGACTAAGCCAACTTGCCTGAGTGCCTCTCAATCAATATTGTAACCTGTTACGAATGTCTTCTCTTTTAGCCTCTTATATTGCTCATGTGTTGCCGCATTGAAGAGTACCATCAGAGATCGCTCGGGTGGATGAATTTTACGAGCTCCTCTTAGGTCTCTAGAAGACCCCTCTCCTAGTTGTTGCTTCCTTGGGACCTCCTTTTCTCATTAAGATCTTGTCATTGTGTCTAAACATTTAAATAAATGTGAGAAATATGCATATAAATTACAAACATACCCTTTTCGCACACTTGTTCCTTACGCTCACTAATTATGAAACACGAAAGCGAACAAACAACAAAAATTAAAACACATAAAAATAAAATATAAATTAACACAAATAATTAATTAATTAAAATAAAATAAAATAATTAGAAACTTAAATAACAGCCTAATTAATTACAAAATTAAAATTAAAATTATTGTAATTAACAAATGAAATTAACCTAATTACAAAATTACGAAATTAGCTTTAAAATTGGAAATTAACAAATCTACATTAGCAATTATGCAAAATTAGCATAATTAAACGATGAATTTACCTAAAAATTAAAATTGAAATGAAATTAAACAAGACACAACTTTAATTAACCATAAAAACAACTACTTAATCCTAATTTCACACAAAAACATCACAAATTAAGAATGAGTGAGCAAAATTTGCACAATTTCACAATTCAAATTGAAATTTCATGTAATTAATCAAATTAAACCAATAATTCATGTGGGTATGGATGAAATTCAATTATTAAATCACAATTATCCACAATTCTCACAAAATTTTATAGAATCCCAAAATCCTAGATCTAGTGTTTTTAGAGCTAAAAATTCTAAAACACCCAATTATGCATACATAAACAAGCGAAATCAACAAGAATATTTACTTAGGTATTGCTAACTTGCAAGAAAAATGCAAAAATTTGGCTAGGAGATTGAGAGGGTTACAGCAGGGGAGTAAGAGAAAAAAGAAAATGTGAGAAAGATAAGGGATTAGGGCAAATTTAAGGGTTATTGTAGACTTACACAGTCTGCTACATTACTGTGTAGGTCAATAACTTGCAATCTTTCGCGGACTTACATAGTCTATTTTATAGACATCTGTCCAACTGTGTAAGTCTACACAAGTGTGTCTAAAGAGCATTTTTGGGGTTAAAATCCTATATCTAGTGCTTTTGAGATAAAAATTCTAAAACACCCAATTATTCATACATAAACAAGAAAAATCAACAAGAATACTTACTTAGGCGTTGCTAACTTGCAAGAAAAACACAAAAATTTGGCTGGGAGATTGAGAGGGTGATAACAGGGGAGTGAGAGAAAAAAGAAAAAGTGAGAAAAATAAGGAATTAGGGCAAATTTAAGGGCTATCGCAAACTTACATAGTCTACTACATTATTGTGTAGTAGGTCACTAGCTTGCAATCTTTCACGGACTTACATAGTTTATTATATGGACATCTGTCAATTGTGTAAGTCTACACAAGTGTGTCTAAAGAGCGTGTAACACTCTATAAATGTGTGCAATATGAAAAATAGATGAACAAATTTAAGAAATATTGCACTCAAATTTATGAACCCTTAACACGCATACCCTAACACAATAATTATGCACCATCTCATTAGGGTGCTTAATGTTCTAATCGGAAACACATCAAAACTTAATAAAACCCTATTCTAACATCAAAATAGAAAAAATGAAGTAGAAATTAAAAATAAAACCTAAACTAATTCATGGGTTGCCTCCCATTTAGCATTTGGTTAACGTCGTTAGCTCGACGTACCTTTCATGCTTACTATCACCTTGGGTCGATGATTAGTGGTTTACTTCCACTTGTTTCTCTACATAGGGGCAATTAGGACTATGTATAAAGTTCTCTTAGGAAAAAGAATATGAAAGCTAATGATCAAGAATCCCTTTTGGTCAAAGAGATCCACTTTCACTTCCTTAAAGTCAATAAATTTTGTAAAATCTAATCAAAAGCACACATTTTACAGATTATTCTCTAATTACTTAAATTGAGAGACAAACCTATTTATCAAACACATAATAGGAAATGGTGAAAGCACTTAGTTTTTATATGTCATATGGCTTCCATTAGGCCTCTACATAGAACTTCATATGCCTCTAATTTGATGATTCACATCCTTGCTTCCTCCAAGGCAAAGATCTTCATTAACAACGTTAAATATGTTTGGCTTCAACGTTTTTAAGGCTATTGTTTCTCTATTTTCAATAATGTGGCTTTATCATCCCAACTCTTTAAAAGAAGATAGAAACAGTTGGCTAAATCAGCTCAAGTATTTACACTAACAAGACAAGCATGGCACTCTTTAAAGAGCCATACCCCATAGTGCAGTAGTTTAACCTAATGTGGTACCCCATCAATCTGCCTAAAGTTGTCTTTATCCTTTGGCTTGCAATTAAGGATGAACTAAGCACCAAAGATAGGCTCTATTTTGGCTCCTTCAAAATAGGCAACCTAAAGATACAAATTGTTTATTCTTTAACGGCCTGTTTGGTTCACGGAATAGAATAGGCAGATAATAGAATAGTTATTCCTAGGAATAGAAAAGACGAGGAATATAAAAGAATGCGTATTATTTTGTTTGGTTCACGGAACAAAATAGATAGAGAATTTCTATTCCAGTATTTGGTTTGAAAATTTAAACTTGGAATAAGAAAGGAATAAGTAACAAAAGACCAAAATGTTCTTATTATTATTATTAACTTTTTTATTATTATTAGTAACTTTTATTTTTTTAGGGAATTATTATTATTATTATTAGTAACTTTTTATTATTATTATTAACTTTATTATTATTTAGTAGTAACTTCTATTATTATTATTATTATTATTAATTTTATTATTATTATTATTACTAACTTTTATAATTATAGTTATTATTATTATGATTATTATTAACTTTATTACCCTGTTTCTTCATCGTTCTCAATCACCTTAGAGACTCCCTTCCTTTCATGAAGGTAATCAGTCTCACTACCTCCTCAATTTCATTACTAGAATCACTCTCACCAGATAAATTACCTTCCTCATTTAAGACCAGCTCATGGGAATCATCATAAACCCTACACACATTCCTATTCTCAGCAAAGGTAACAACTTTCTTCACTCTGGGTAGATTTTGGGCAACGGTTCTTTTCACTGGAACTCCATTGTACCATACCCGTACAGAGTCGAGCTTTAGCAACAAATCCATAGCCTTACGAGAAACAATCTCAGAATTGAAACGGGTTTTGTCGGAAACAGAGGATTTGAGAGCAGTGAAGTTGGATCTGATAAAAGCAAGGTCCTTGAGCTGTCCCAGGGTTCTTGAAGAAGGATAGGTTTGTAAAAGGTAACAAGGTTTAGACGTGGACGAGGATTACAGATTCGTCGATTAAATAAAAATAGGTTTTATGTGTTTGTTTTAAACCAAACATAGGCTTAATAATTACCGAGGAATACGTTAGGAATAGAATTTTTATTCCCTCGTACCAAACGAGCCGTTAGAGATGTATCGCCAAACTAGGGTTATATAAGGTTATATTGATATTAACCCTACGCCCTCGTCTTGCCAAACTTACCTCCTCTTACAAAACTTATATTATATATAACCCTAGTTTTGTAAGAGGCCCTGTGTCAAAGGGAGAGCTTCTGCACCTCTTTATAAGAGATAGGATTCGGTATCTGAATCCGTTGAAGGAGAGTGAAGAGGCGGCTACTCTCCCAGCCGGTAGTTTTGTAAGGCTCGCGCAGGGAGACTGCGTATCGTCTCTCGGTCTCTCGGCCTCCTCCTATTTTTCATCAGCGGCGTCGATACTTCTGTATTTGTGATGGAGAAAGCTGTTCAGATTTGCAGCTCCAGCAGTAACCATACTATCAAGAACGAAAGTGAGTGGAAAGCCGAAGAAGCAATAGGTGGTAATAGAGTCGCTCTCGAAGCTCTTAGAGAACTCATCGTTTGGCCACTTGTTTACTCTTCTCAAGCTCACAAACTTGGTCTTTCTGTAATTATTCCTCCACCGCATTCTCTTCTTTTCTTTCCTATAATTTTTTTTAAAAAAATTCTGATCATATTGTTCTTCAGTGGCCCAGAGGTTTACTTCTCTATGGCCCCCCTGGAACTGGAAAGGTACTTCTTTGTTTTCCCATCAACTTGTTTCTCATTAAATTATGGAATCTCTGGAATTTCCCAGTTTAGAATAGAGACTTTCGTACATAGATACCCCCTGAACACATTGATTAATCTCTTTTGTTTGGCTGACATTCTGGGATAAAACTGCAAATGAGTTGTTTAGACTTCTCTCTTTTTCCTTTTTATCAGCCATTCTCAAGTTATTTATCTGTGAATTGTAGACGAGTTTGGTACGTGCAGTTGTTAAAGAATGTGGTGCAAATTTAACTGTCATCAGGTCCTTGCTTTTCTTCATCACTTAGCCTTACAAAAATGGTTGTCCGGTTGGTGTTGCTTTAAGAAAATGTTGGATTTATGTTTGATTTTCTGATATGGATGTATTTCCTCCAGCCCACATTCTGTCCACAGAGCAAGTGCCGGAGAAAGTGAGAAAATTTTGCGCGAGGCATTCTCAGAAGCATCATCTCATGCAACTTTTGACAGAGCTTCTGTTGTTTTTATTGATGAAATTGATGCGCTTTGTCCTCGACGTGATTTGAGGTGCAGTTGGCTCATTTTTGTTCCTTTACCTCTGGTTGTAATTATTATACTACCCTAATGTATCACTTAAGAAATATTCTTCTTAATTACTTGGTTGTCTTTATTATGAAAAGGAAACAAGAGATTGAATGAACTTTACACGTCTTTACCCTCTTTCTTTGCCATGATATTGAATGGTTAGATTTACATAGTCAAACTTTATTAAATCGGGACTCCAAATGCAGACGAGAGCAAGATGCTCGTTTAGCCTCTCAACTTTTTGCATTGATGGACGCAGCTAAGCCGTCTGCTAGTCCATTAGGACGAGTTGCTGTGGTTGCATCTACTAACAGGTACATTCTTCTCTTTCCCATGTTCAGGTATTTTTTCTAGATTACAATTTTGTATGGTATTATATTATGCATGTCAAAGACATAAACATAGAAATGCAATACCTCTCAAATATGATGTGTCAGTGTTTATCAAATATTCTGGCGTAAGCATTCCCGTTGCTTCTATTTGTATAATTTTCTCTGGTTACTTATGTAGCTAAGTTTTTATCTGCTTCTCACGTGTCTCAATTGGTTTGCTTTTCATTTTTTGCTTTTACAATTTTTCAAAGTTGATTATTTTTGTGGCTTTATGCCAGGATTGTTTCGAAATGCTCTTTTGGCATATACATATACTTTTAAACAGGTCATGCATGTAATACTTGTGGTGCGAGTCAAACTGTTTTAGTGTGCCCATTGGCTATTCCTGTGATTAATTTAACTGTGCCCCCAAAAACATTGTGTGGTTTAGAGCTTTTTTCTTTTTCAAAGTTCTAGGCCATGTGAATTATTTTCGTGTTGATCCAACACTACAAAAGTTCCTCCATACAGAATAGATTCTATTGATCCTGCTTTGAGGAGGTCAGGTCGTTTGGATTATGAAGTAGAAGTTACTGCACCAACGGAAGAGGAGCGCTATCAAATTCTCAAAGTAAAGTCTATTCATTTTCAATGTGAAGTCCATTTTTCAGTTAAGATATTGCTCATGTTATTTCTACAGGTAAATTGTGGCTTGAGATTTACTTTGTTACACTTCTATTTTCTTTTGGTAGCTCTATACAAGGGAGCAGCCGTTGGATCCTAATGTTGACCTACGAGCCATTGCTGCATCTTGTAATGGATTTGTTGGAGCTGATTTGGAAGCTTTATGTCGTGAGGCTACCATGTTGGCAGTCAAGTCTTCCGATGGAAATGTAGCTTCTTCTATACCTTGCTTAACAATGGAGGACTGGAAACATGCAAAACATGTTGTGTGTCCTAGCATAACGAGAGGTGTGACTGTGGAAGTCCCCAAGGTATCCTGGGAAGATATTGGAGGCCTAAATGATTTGAAGGTATATAACCATGAAATTCCTTAGATGTTGGAACTTGTGCTGAATTTAACCATACATATCAATTTTCTATATTCAAACTTCTTTATCACTGTTCTCCTCGTGATTGGCAGAGAAAAATGCAGCAGGCTGTTGAGTGGCCAATCAAACATTCTGCTGCATTTTCAAGGTTGGGAATATCACCTATTCGTGGAGTTCTTCTACATGGACCTCCAGGATGCTCTAAAACAACTATTGCTAAAGCTGCAGCTAATGGGTCCCAAGCTTCGCTTTTTTGCTTGAGGTTTGATCTTCCTTTGTTGCTTGAATAATAGTGAAAATGAATTTGGTAGTGTTATACTAGGAAATGAATATCTTTTGTAGAGATGTTTTTAGATGCTTCCAAGAGATTATTGTTATTTTGTTTCAGGAGTGGTCATATCTATGGACAATGCAATGCATCACATCATTTGTTAACCTGTGCTTTAGATGGTGCCTTAACAGGGTTATTTTCTTTGTGAGTTGTGAATTTTTGAAGTAGTAGGTGTGAATGCTTTCTCTTATTGAGTGATTCCCAAACCTGTCCCTGTGTCATACTTCCTGCTTTATAATTTCCAGCAACATTAGTTTTGCAATTCTCTTTTCTCGTAGGAGCTAATCTTTCTGACTAATCTATCAAGATTTGGAATCCTAGCCCTAAATTCAGCCAACTCAACTAAATATATAATTAAATAGTTTTTATTTGTTTTATCAAAGTGTTGGGAAAATCTTTTATCTGTCCTAGATCAGATGGTATGCCACCTTTTATGCACCTTGGCTAAAGATGAGAGCTAGAGCTCTTGTAGTTAGTTATAATGGTGGCTGAAAAAGCCATGACTTGTTGGAATTGGTGTTCAAATAACAAGTAGACAAGAAATGGTTCTAAAAGTAGAATAAGTGATGCACCTTTTTCCGAAACTTGAGTAAATCAACTACTGGATGGGGGCTGACAAATTAACTGATTTACGATCAATGTTTACTAGGTGAGTCCTACATGTAGTCTATTTCAGAAATTTCTAAATCTGGTGGAACCTTTATCTTTTCTTTGTAGATGCTGACTATTAAATTGAAGGTTTCTTTTGACTTCCCTCCAGGCTATTTTGGGTTATGTTAGAAGATTAAAATGCCACTTTGCTGGGTGGCTGATGTTTATTCAATATGAATATTTCAACATTCTCTGGAAAAAGGAGAGTTTTAATTCATGAAATTCAATGTATATCAGTGGTGCAGATTTGTATTCAATGTATGTTGGAGAGGGTGAAGCATTATTGCGCAATACATTTCAGAGAGCTCGCCTTGCAGCACCAAGCATAATTTTTTTAGATGAAGCTGATGTTGCTTCTAAAAGGTTTAGATTTTTCTATTGTCAGAATACATGTATTATTTAAACATACTCCTTTCTCCTCCCTTGTGTTTTTATGAACTTTGGATGGAGTTGGGGTCTTGAACATTTGTACAGGCTCTCAAAACAGTTGTACTCCATGCAGACGTAAGAGTTCAAGTAACATTACAGTGGGAGGGAGACTTTTATCTGCCTTGTTGACAGAAATGGATGGCTTGGAAGATGCTAAAGTAAGTAACATTCATGTGATTATGTGGTTGGCTTACCATAAAACCATACCCATGAGAAATAGGTCATAACAGCCGGCTTATCAGGGGATTCTTGTCTTGGCTGCCACAAATCGTCCTCAGGCTATGGATGCTGCACTGATGTGCCCTAGACGCTTTGATTTGGTAAGGAATCTGTTTTACTTTACTTCTGTTTGGGTTGTTATAATTCTGGAACCCTTTTTCTACCTTCCTTTCCCTAACCTTCATGCCCACTCGTGATATCTACAAGCATTCCAATTCTTTTCCTGGTTGTAAAATGATTGATGCCTGTAATTACTTTACTGAAGGTAAACAATAGCCAGTGGTGTCCAATCACATTTGTTAGACGAGAAATAGAAGTGTGATTGGAAGAAGATAATGAGATGCATCTAATTATAGAAGAAGGTTAAATTTTCATGGTTAAATGAGTATCCACTGATCTTCATGTCTTTGCTTTGGTGGTGAAGAATAGAATTTGACTTGAATTTTCTTGTGTCTTGGATAGCCATATTACATAAGACCTTTTGCTCGACTTTTTGAGAGTCCTGAAATCATAGATGAGTTTGATTCAAAGGAATAGCATCTTTACATATTGTTTGAAAACCACAATGAAGATGAATCATGTTTTTAACTACAAAATTACAGTTGCTCTATGTTCCTCCACCAGACTTAGAAGCCCGATAAGAGATAATTCAAATTTGTGTGCGCAAGATGAAAATAAGTGAAGATGTTGATTTGAGAAGATTAGCAGAAGATACTGAGTTTTTTACAGGGGCTGAATTGGAGGGTCTTTGTAAGGAAAGTGCAATTGCTGCACTGAGGGATAACATCTCTGCCACAGTTGTGTGCAATCGTCATTTCCAAGCTGCCAAACAGTTGCTGAAACCAGTATTCACAAGAGCTGATGTTGAAAAGTATGCATCATTCATAAAGTCACAATCCTTTTCATAAACAGATTTCTGTTTATGCTTGTCACTTTTCCTGTTTGAACTTAGTTCCAGAAAAAGTGGCAAGCATAAACAGAAATCTGTTTATGAAAAGGATTGCAACTTCATGAATGATGCATACTTTTCTGGAAATAAATTCAGACTTCATGAATGAATTTAGTTCCAGAAAAGTATGCATCATTCATGAAGTCGCAAACTTAGTTCCAGAAAAGTATGCATTATTCATGAAGTTGCAATCCTTTTCATAAACAGATTTGAATTTAGTTCCAGAAAAAGTGGCAAGCATAAACAGAAATCTTCAGATCAGGAACCTGCTTTTGGGATTCGTACTGCTTGCTAAAAGTTTTATCGCTTATGCAAATTATAGATGGTATGAAATATCAGCGACTTGAAAGAACTGCTTATATTTCTTGGTGTTGTTTATTCTGTTCCTTTGTAATTGCTTCGTACGATACTATGCTTGCAATTTAATTTGATATTTTACTCAGCATGTCTCCTCTTTCAATTATAAGCTTTGCTTTAATGAAGCTATTTAGGCAAAAAGGAATTCCAAGCAGATCATAGTTGAAGGTAGGTTCAAAGTCTAGATAAACCACAAATGTTAATCTAAGCCTGCAAAATGATAATGGCATAAATGTTATTTCATCTAAGTGGCATGTTTGGATTTTAAGTGGAGCCGTTAACATGTGCAGAATAAATTGTTTTACATGGTTGTTTGACAAAAAATTCATGAATATGCTATGCAATGACAGTAGTCAGAAGTCAAACTTGCATTCTCTTTTAAATATTTAGTTCCAAATTCATTACATGAAATATAACTGAATTATTAATCAATTTGTATTTGGAATAGAGTATGTGAAAAGAATTGGGTTATGAAGCAAAAATGTGGGGTCCACATCTAATCAAATGAGTGAGAGTGACCCGTATGGATTAAATTAGATTTCACTTGATAATTATCTTGTTTAATAATTAACATAAGAAAATGAACTTGAAAGTAACTTAGTGGGTTAATAGATCACAATTTAAGTGACTCATAAACATATATTAACGTCAAGTTATAACATACAGACTTATTTAAAGTTAACAAAAAACAATAAAATATTAGTAAAGTTAACTTTTTTTAATGATGATTAAAGCAAAATTATTTGTATAGATTTGTTAATAAAATATACATACATAAGAGTGAGTGAATCAATATTATCATGTATGAATGTTAAAATTATTGAATTGAACTTACTTTTACTTTCTATATTTCAAATACATCCTTAAAAGTTTTTTTTTCCCAAAACTTAAACCTACTATTTATTCTTAAAATTTAGACATCTTATTTATAGTCAACTTATTTCACATTTATATTCATTAATGTATGTATCATTTTTTTGATAGCACTATTATACGTCTCAAACCAAAAAATGACGCATCAATGAAGTACATTTTCTTAGATTGTGCATCTCCTCTCGAAAACTTGATTAAAAACTTCGTTCAAAATTAGACTTTCACACTCCCTAAATAAGGCAAGTCTCCAATAATCACGTAAATAACAGATTGTGACATGATCATATTTGAGACTACATTTAATATAGAAATTTAAATTCTTTTTGAAGACAACATCTTGAATACTAACACTCTTATATGTGAGATCTTTTCCTTAGACCATATTTTCAAAAAAGAACTCTTAATACATGTATATGTAGTAAGCTAACTATTTAAGATAATTTAAACAAAAACATAGCAAAAAGCCTTTAAAAATAATATGTACGCTAAGGGGTGCATCAACTACGTTAATGCCTATTTTAAAAGCTTGAAGAAGGTGTATGATTGATTAGACAAGGTCTCGTGACAATAGGATATCTAGTATAAAGGGAAGTCAAACTAGATAATTATCTTCCTCAAGATTAAGACATGAAATGAAACTGAATGAAGAAGATGATGATGCCGCAAAGGAATCACATAATACTACATCTTCACAATCTGATAAGGTTGTAGTGGGATCAAGGGCACAAACATGTGTTTATTCTGGGTAATGTAAAAATTTATTTGGTCGACGCCACTATGCTTCCGTCACCGATGCCACTGTCATTCACATCCAGTGGGTTTCCCACGATCATTGACCCAGGTATGTGTTTACCCATTCCCCAGCTGCTCTCTGTGGTCCTTTAAGTGGGAATTCACTCACCAGTGGATCCCAACCGTGTGTGGAGGTAAGGGTGGCAACTCCTGCCTACCTTGTACTTACTTTTGGTATTTCAATTCCTCGCGATAATATGTTGTTATTTATAGTTTGTAGTGTTGTTAATTTGTCTTTCCCATGTCTTCTGTGTGGTATGAAGCTCGTGGTTTAGTTTTCTGTTGAGGTCACAACCAGGGTCAGACACATTCTTCTTCTTTTTTTTTTTTTCTAGTTTTTTCTGAATATTTCCCTCGACTATCTTCTGCAAACATGGACTGGGTGTTTGGATTTACTGAACAAGATAGCTCGGGAACGTTGGGTAGGATGCTGTTTCTAGTACTAATTTAGTTAATCGCGTATTCGCTATCTCCATTCCCTTTTTCGAGCCCCCTAAAAAGTCTGCTGTTGTCAAAAAAGAAACCATCAGTCTTTTCCTATTGCGTCCCGTTACTACCACCCTCTTTTCGTCTTACGCGACTTCCTTTATAAGATAAGGCTTTTATTTTTTTGGTTTTAACGTGTTTTAATCAACATCCTCTAGAAATTTCTCTCTCTATAGACTCTGTCCTTACCGGGCACAAAGACCATTTTTCCTGCCACTTCAGAAATCTCTCAACGAGCTCTTCTACTTTGACGAGAATGTCATGTGTTTCTACTTGGACCACATATTGTATTATGCAGGTTTCAACAGATTTTCATGCTCTAATCAATCATGCCTTTTGTTTTCATGCTGATATTCTTTGTGCATTACTAAGGCTCTTTTCGGTTGGTAAATTATTTATTATTTATCTTAGTTTTATTTTATTAATTTTTTTATTTTTTATTTATTGATTTTTCTTATTATTATTAGTTTTATCATCATCATCATAATGATTAATATTAATATTAATATTAATATTATTTATTCTTTTTTGCAAATAATATAAAATGGATCC
>JANZXV010000009.1:2464657-2479247 GCA_027576455.1 Erythroxylum roigii
ATCATGAATTCTGAATTTTTTTTTCTTAATTTTAAATTTTATAATATATATATATATATGCTGTGTCCGTGTCCACCAAATTTTAAAAGTTGATGTGTCCTCGTATCCGTGTCCGTGTTATGTCCCGTGTCCGTGTCCGTGTCTGTGCTTCTCAGCCCATTAATCAATAGTTGCAGTTTCTACAAACAATTGTCAAAAAGTCAATTCTCTGTCACGACTTCTTTTTCTCTTAAAAAAGTAAAAAAATTCTCAAATATCAAAAGTTCTTGTTAGATTCGAACTTAGCTGTGGACAGCATATGGACTCCAGCTTATTTTCTGATAGTAACTTGGGTTAGATAATACTATGCCTGAATTCGGCCTGAGCTAAGTTCAATTAAATTTAGGTTGTTCGAATTTTGATTGAACTTGAGGTCAGACTCGATTAGGTTTGTTTGATTTAAAGTTTGATTAGGCTAGGGTCTGATTTTTTTTCTTTTTTCTTTTTTAATTTTTAAAATGAGTTGTTTAAAAATTAAAATGATTTTTAAATCTATATATAAAAAATAAATAAAATTTTGAAATAAACAAGTTCAAAATAAATTTATTTAAAAAATGAACCAAAAACACTATATTTACATTCATTTAATTAATATAATTTATAATTGATTTATAATTTTTTAATTATATATATTAAATATACATAAAATTTTAAAATAAATAAATTCAAAAATAAATTTATTTTGAAAGAATGTGAACTAAAAAATGGTCTATGAGAAATGTCACATTCATTTAATTAATATAATTCATAATTGCTTAAAAATTGTATATATTAAGTGAAAATAAAATTAAAAATAAAGTGAACTAAAAGTAGTATATGATAAATGCCACATTCATTTAATTAACATAATTCATAATTTTTTAATAAAAATATGTTTTCAAAAAATTCATATATATTAAGTGTATATAAAATTTTGAAATGAATAAGTACAAAATAAATTTATTATAAAAGAAAGTGAACCAAAACATTTGTATATGAGAAATGTCATATTCATTTAATTAACACGATGGAAAAAAATTATGAGCCCATATAAATGATATTAGTTTGGACTTTAAATGTTCTCGTTGCTAGTTATACAATCTAAGCATCCATATGATAAATACCATAAATTTATAAATCTAATTATGCAACAAATAAAATAGTAATACTATAAAAATCATTTTATTATCAAAACAAAAGAGTATCATCATGTTAATATTATCCAAATTTTTTAGTGATATAATTTTCAAAAAGTCAAAATGAAATTATCAATATAATAGGACTATTGGAGAGTGAAGAGTAGATATTGAAATTGAGTAAGGCAAAGACAACAGTTTTGAACTTGTATAAAAACACATAACTAAAAAAGTATATCTTCAATTATAAAAAAACTAAAGTAATTAAATAAAAATAATTAAATCTAGAAACAAAGATTAAAGATAACAAATCTGCAAAAGAGGAAAAAGGGATATTTAATCATTGTAATAAGGATCATTAATAGCTCGCTTTACTTCATTTGCATGTAGAAAAATTATTCTATGAATTATACCTGATAATGTGTTAATTGCCTTAAATGAATATTAAACATATGATAATAAACAATCAAATATACCTTCGTCATTGAATATTTGTTCAATTTTTTTAATTGAATGATTAGTCTCCTTCGTATCATTACCTGTATTAACATGAAAAGAAAATATAAGATAAGATAATATCACAAAGAAAGATAGATAATTTATATATTATAAATAATAAAGTTTATCATCAAGATCCCCATCATCTAACAAACTGCATACACACATAAAGGCTTTCACAATACTAAGATGAAGTTGAGCATGATGAGGACTAGTAATAGACTTTGAAGCAATAGTAGATGTGGAATTGCTAAGAGATCTCATGCAATTGTTTGTATGATCGAAATTTCATTTTCATGATTCTTCCACCATAGCAATACATCAAACTTCATACCTTCAACTTCGATCATACAATCTGCCATCAAATATTTGTCCAACTCTGTCATATTATAAGAATCAAGGACGGAGTCATGTTTAATGAGAGGGGGGCCATGGCCCCCCTCTCAATTTTTTTTATAAAAAAATTATTTATATAATTAAAATTTTTAAAATTACAAATATAAGTGGCCCCCTTTAAATATAAGTAGTCCCCTATTAAAATTTTTGCATTTAGATGTTGGCCCCCGGGCCCCCCTTAGAGTTAAGTCTGGCTCCGTCCCTGATAAGAATCCTAGCACTTTTTTCTTTTATGAATTTTGTAAATGGGTTTTTCACACTGGTTTTAGAACAAGTTGAACCTGAACTTAAACTTAAACATAAAGCTGAAACTGAACTACTACCATCCTAGTTTTTATTCAATCTTAGTTGATGTCATTAAACAATTCTAGAGCCCAAACACCGTACAATATGTCATAATAAAAATATACCCCTCCATCTTGTATCTTAGGCCCAATACAGAAATGGCTGTCACAATATCTCCTGCTATATACTAGTAAGAATTGAGCGTCTTTGTCATTTATTCTACCATAACCTAGTTCACATCAATGGAATAAAATGTCTAATCATATATAGTTTTCTTAATCTTGCACATACTACTAAAGAAACTATATGAAGTTGAATATTTTGTTCTTTTTATGCTACTAGTAATTTGTTCTTAAGAACAAATTACTAGTAGCATAAAAAATTTCCAACTTTGCACAAAGTTCTTTAGCCAAATCTTATTACTCTTCTGTAGGCAGGTACGTACATTAAGAATCTTTTTATCTCAACCTATTGTATAACTCAATATATTAGGTTGTCGACTACGACATATTGAAGGTTGAATTCCATACGGTAGAACAATCCAATGCCAACTTCTTTTTGTACGAAATGTGTAGCTATCCTATAGTTTCTTCAAAATTTTAAATCTTTTGGCCGTTGCACTCTAATGCACTACACTATCTTGGATTGACTGTATTTCTTCCTCTGTCATCTTTAACTCATCCTTCACAATCAAATTAAGAATATTCGCAAAACATGACATATGGAACAACCTCCCACCAACCAATAGGCTCCTAACTCATAAATTATTCTTCAACTTCTTTATCATCACATCACTTATGGTATAATTTTTGAGTGTTATGGTAAATGGCTTTGTGTCGATATTCCAATCCATTAAACACTCGATTAACAAGGTTATCAACCTTTTTCTTGTATGTGGTGCCAACAAATAAATAAAATTAAAATTTAAAAATATGAACAAATATCAATTATGAACATAATAAAAAATAAATGTTAATAATATTAAAGAATATAATTTACCTCAGTAGTTGATTGCATAGAGTCTAGTTGGTGTCAATATAGTATGTCATCACTGCTATACAACCCTTCTTTTGGTTATCAACTGTCCATGTGTCCAATGTGATGGCAATCTGTCCTTAAATACTTGACAACATTTTTGATATTTCTTTCTTTTGATCCTTACATATCTTGAAAACACCTTTCTTTAAGCTAATATGAGTTGGGATCTTAAAGGTCAGTTAGAATGAGGAAAATATCATCCTAAATATTTTGCTATCAATTACAGAAGTAGATGCTCATCACCATTAACCATATTAGTTATCAAAAACCATGATCTATTCCTACCATAAGCTGTAGAAGTCGTTTCATTTTGCTCTCTCGTTAGGTTACGGGTAAAAAATGTTTAACCTCTAAATATGATCTTCTTTCTACTACATAACTCCATATGTCTCTTTAAATAAGAGGTTTCATATTTTAAAATCTTGACCAACATCTTGTGACAATATTTACAATCAACCTTCTCTACTCCAGCCATTGATCTAGTCTTGTTAAAGTGATTCCAAACATCTCTTTTTAGTGAACCTGGTCCTTCAATATGAATTGTTTCTTCACTTGGTACCAACTTAAAAGTCTATACTAGTATACTCTTCAATTCCAAAGTAGAACTCTCCACTGAAGGAATATGCTCGTCCATCTGAAACAATCAACATATATGAATATATAAGTTATACATGGGCATTTACATGCATATACATTTTGATAAATATTTAACAATCAAAATGATGATGATGATGATGATGGTGATAATAATCATGATCATAATATACATCACTTTTGAAGCATGTTTGAATTAAGTTTCTTATAATGATGATGATTATGATGTATATTATTTTTAAGGCATGATTGAATCAAGTTTCTTATTATAGCTGTTGATGTGGACCATAAAGTCTCTAACACTCTAACATTGTTTCTTATATGAAATCAAAATCCTCCAAGCTTTATCATGTAGAAGAGGAATATACCATTATAATAAAGATGGTGAAAAAAAAAAAAGCTAGATCACAAACAATGAGCATCTAGATGTAACATTTTGATATGTGCATTTCTTTTGCTTAGTTGTTGCAGTTTTCTCTTAATGGATTTCCAAGCCTAAAATGCCATAGATCAAAGTAAGCTTCATCATCAGTAATAACATGTGACATATTATCAGTGCCTAATAAAAAGAACTTATATAAAACATATATATGTTCATCATAGCCAATCATCTTTGATGATTTTATGTCTTGAATTAGACATTGAGTTAAAGATATTATAAACACATAGTTTGATGTATATGTGAGCTTACTTGCCAATATGAGGTTGAAAACAAAATTTGTTACATGTAGTACTTTAGTGTGAATGATATCACATTTTAATCTAATTTCACCAGTATGAAAATGATATTACCTTTTAATCTAATTTCACTATGTATTTATTAGCATTGCTTTATGACATGTATAATTAAGCTACAATATAAACATATTTATTTCTTATATTGGTGATAAGCAAATCTTAGCTTTCTGCCAAAATGCTTATAATCTTCAAGCTATATTAATTATTAAATCAAGTGTACATGCACACTTAGACATAAACAATCAAGTTAGAAGTCAACAATCTACTAGCCTGTGATGTTATTGTTTCACAAATCCAAGTTGATGAAGTGACGAGGCTCTTCATTTTCCAAGCTCAATGGGTATAGTCCCTTGAATGTTGTTTTTATAATGATCACTACATCAAGAGGGCCACAAATGAGAGGCAGAAAATATACTACTATAAGAAAGGAATGCATGACTTTTCTAGTGAAAATGAAACACTTAAACATCAGGCGAGTGACCTCTTTGCAACCAATTCATATTCAGTTAAAAGATCACTACCCCAGTACCCTATATATTTCTATAAATTACAAACTAAAAAAATTATTTAATGTTAGTGAATATATAAAACCAATTAAGTTAGCCTCACACAACAGTTTAAGCTATTGTGGTGAAACGATCACTTAACATGGTATCAAAGCCTTCATGACCAAGTGGTCGTGAGTTCAAATCCTACCACTTACCTATTATTCAGCACAAGGTAGAGTGAGCCTGTGCAAGTTTCAAGCCCAAAGGGTTTTCACTTGAGGGGGTGTATTAGTGAATATATAAAACCAATTAAGTTAGCTTCACACAACAGCTTAAGCTATTGTGGTGAAACGGTCATTTAACATTTAATAACTTACCCATATTACTAACTTGAAAATAAGAAGAGAGAACCATCCGGTGCAATAGATATTTTGACTTGTAAGTGCTCTAAAAGTTCAGGTTATAAATTGCAAATCCTCATTGCCATCTTTTCACAACTTAAAAATATAGATGGGGCTCAAAATACAAACAAGAAAATACTTTTTAAAGAACCAAATTCCTATCTTCAATTGATTTGGTAAAGTTGAAAAATGTTTGGACTAATTTAATACCTTAACGAGACATACTCAAAGAATAATTATATTGAACAACAAGATAATTAGCTCCTTCCTGCTCATTAATATCACATATTAAGTTAACCTTTGAAAGCCACAAATATAAAATTTGTAAATTACTTTTATTATCTAGAAGACGCAAAATCAAGTCCATACTAGACGAGGGGATTGGTGAGGATATCATCACTAGACAAGTGCCACGCTAATTTACAATTGAGAGTACTTGTATACTAGGCGAGGTAGGCGAGGCTACACAACTTCACACAATGCCAGGCAAGGCGACTTCAAGGGATGCAAGGAAAGGCGAATTCAAGTGAGGCGAGGAGTAAAGTTTTAACTTTGAGAATACCCTTTATTTTTTGGTAGGCCGTACAAAATAAGTTAGTCCATTGTCGATAGAATGCCACACTTGCAAGTGGATAAAACTTGTTCGATATGCTCGATGCAAGATGAATCACGGAACCACTTCCTCCTTGAATATCCTTTTAACAAAGCTATTTGGGACTATATTACTACTATATATGTTCATGGACTGATCCAAGGGTTACTCTCATAGATATTACATCTCGAATATCAACTCAACATACTTTCTCGAAACTAAATTACCAAATTCACATTATCGTATTGAGAGTTTGTATCGATACGCTCTGGCGAGAACGAAATCTTAGACACTTTGCCAACAAATCCTCAACCAAAGCAACTTGGTTAACTATGATCATTGCTGAAATTCATGAGCTCGTTTTGTTGAAAAAACTACAACTCAATTGCAGCTTAAACATATGCTCCTCATTACGCATATAGAGTTAGCGTTGCAACAAAAAATTCCTATTTGTTTCCTACTCTAAATGTTACATCTAAGGTTACGTAACTAAAGGTATTCCCATGTATTACAGATTGTATGACTCTCTTTATTAATTAATTTCATTTCGTAAAAAAAAAAACTGAGGCGACATCTGGTACTTTCGTGGTGGGCAGGAAGCGAGGCAAGCTGTGGTCTATGGACGGAGGTTGACTATTGCCTGTATCAGACAGCCTAAACGATGTCATTTTACATAGTGTAAAACGACGTTGTTTAATGCATCTAAACATAACAAAATGACTATATCTATATCTCAGTATATATGCGTATATATATACGAGTGCGCACAACATGGTGTCAACATCATGCGAAAAGTTGCAGTAAGTGCACTGATTCATCTTAATGGCTAGAAAAAGGTTGAATCATTTAGGTCAAAGCCATAGGAGCCACTATAAATGACAGCCACAACTATATGCATACAAAATGAAATTCGTAAGCATAACATGTGTGAGAAAGCAGCTCGGCATTAATGATGCCGACAACGCACAACATGGCAATAAGCAAGAGGAAGACACGTTGGGGATGCTTGCTATGCTTATCCGAGACCATACAAATACAATTGACAAGATGTGAAAGGAAGGAAATGATATTGTTGGATAGCCTAAAAGCCCAGATATAAATGGTCTATCTCTTTGACTTGCCTAAGCAGGTCCATGTATATATTACATCGGAAAAATTCTTTATATGTATACAATGCTTAATAATTTTTTTTTGACTTAAACTAATTTAATTTACATAATATTTATGAGCTGATATTATCGAAAATAACCTCCCTATTACGTAAGGATAAGATTGTATACTATTTAAGGATGAGAAAATATACTATTAGACCTCTCAAATCCTGCATTCAACTAGGTATTGATGTTTATGAGCTCATATTATCGGAAACAACCTCTCTACTATGTAAGGATAAGATTGTATACTATTAAACTTCTCAGAACCTGCATTCAACTAGGTATTGATGATGACTTAAGAGCTGGTATTACAGTACTCAAAAAGGAGAATGATATTTTTGATCCCTTTACTATATTTTATTTTTAGTTAAACCAAATGATTGTACTTGTTAGAAAGCTTAACTCACCCCCCAAAAGCTAGCTTAAGAGGGGGAGATTTGTACATTATTATAAATTTTTGAATGCCCTCATAGTTGTCCGATGTGAGATTCTTACAACACCCCTCTCAGTCCAGAGCAAGACTGGACATCTGATAGATATGTTAGGCAAAAGGACATAACCGAGCACCAAACTAGCTCTGATACCATGTTATAAGTACATAACTCACCTCCAAAAGCTAGCTCAAGAGGGAAAGGTTTGCACATTATTATAAATTGTTAAATGCTCTTATACTTGTCCGATGTGGGATTCCTGACACACTCCTCTCAGTCCAAAGCAGGACTGGACATCTGATGAATATATCGAGCAAAAGGATATAACCGGACACTGCCCCAAATCATCGAGACACGTAGGCTTTGATACCATGTTAGAAAGCCTAACTCACCTCTAAAAGCTAGCTTAAAAGGGGAAGATTTGCACACTATTATAAATTCTTAAATACCCTCATAGTTGCCCGATGTGAGATTCCTGACAGTACTACTATTTTCATTTAATTCCTTTAAGTTAATAATTTTCTAATCAAATACTTTACGGTAATATATGATATGTTACATTACATCAGCACAAAAATAACATAACAATCCTATATGTGATGCGTAAGCATCCCGCCCCAACATATAATATTTTGGATGTTACAATGCGACAAGAACATAGTATTCTAACATCACGTTAGAAATCCCATCCACTTGGATGCCACATCATGATTTAAGGTAATATATTAATAATGCGAACGATATTGTACGACAGATTGAGAATAATGTACTAAAACTTGTGTTTCCTTTAATAGGATGAGCTATATAAAAGTAATTGTTGAAGAAATTAATTCATAATAGGATGAGTTAATTACGAAATTGTTAAATTTGGTTTAATCACCTATTCTTATTATTTTTATATGACTCCAAATACTAAAGGTATGCCAAGTATTGCTACATTAATAGGTATTAATATTATATATATATATAGGCTTATCCTAAACCCATATGAACAAAAATATTCTTAAACTAAATAAAAATCAATAGATTAAGAGTAGTCAAATATGCCCTTTGTCTTACTTTTGTATATTTGTAGGACGGGCCACTTTGACGGTGGTAGTTCTGGTCCAAAGTAACCCCGTAGTTTGTACATAACTCCTATATTTGTCAATTATTTTATGATATGGATTTACCAACTTTTCTTTTTTCAATTTTATAAGTGAATATAAAACAATTTCAAGAGATAGGTTCATAAAGTCTAACTAAATTATACGTCTCACTGGTTAAAGACGTTATTAAATTTTCAAAATGGTATTAAAGGTTAATAGGTTAAATTTCAATCTTCAATGATATAGACAAATATTAACAAAAATGCAATACCCTTATTTCTTTTCATAAGATTTGGAGTAATCTTAATTTGTTATGCTTATTATCATGAAATTGAAATTATTTGATTATATGAGGTTTTAATTTGTAACTGATGATAACAGAATATTTTTAGATCTATTTTAGCCACCAAATTTTCAATTAGCCATATTGAAGCCAACCTCATAACATGTGAGAATGTCTCCTCACAATCAACCCTTTACCTGTCAATGATCATAAAATAATTCATCATCTCTTGAATTGCTCTCACTTAGATTTGTCTCATTTAATTAATATCTTCTAATATGATCGACTTGATATGATATCTCATATAAAGTTAAATTTTATCCTATTTCTACTTACTATAGAAAATAGTTCTTCAAGAATGTGCAATCTTAAGACTTGAATGTAGTTACTCTTTCATTACCTCATTCACGTATGAGCAAATATCTTTTAGAGGGTTCCAATATCTTATAAAGATACTCTTATTTCATGGACCTATTTCTTATATTGATGTGAGGGTTTATGAATGCAAGCATATCTCCAAGGTTTTAGATATGATAATCAAGTCTTTAACAGGTCTATAACTGGCACTCAATTAATAATATACATGGTTTTTACTATTGTATCACCTTAATAGGTGAAATGAAAATTTGTCTATTACATCAAAGACCTATTCATTTCAAGAAAAGTGTTATTTCTCTTTTCTAAGAAATAATCTTGTTGAGGGGTTTGTGAAATCGTTAATTGCCTATCTATTCCTATTTTTTCACATAACCTCTTAAATTGATCACATAGGTACTTTTATCCCAGTCAATTCTTAGAACCTTTATCTTTTTATCTAACTAATGCTCAACTAAATTCATATTCTTTATGAAACAACATAATTATTCATATTTATGAAAAATTAGATAGACACACCCATACCTATTATAATCATCAACAAAGATGATGAAATAAGTAACTCTTAGCCTTGTTCTCATATTCATTGGGACAAAGATGTCTAGATGGATTAATTGCAATAGCTTAAGATTTTATTTCCCCTCACTAAATGGGTTTTGTGCCATTTTGATAACTAGAGAATTATTACAAGTACAAAACCATACTCTATTTAGGTTTTGTAAAAGATCATATTTAACTAATTTATATATTTAATATTTTAAAAAATAATAAATCTAGCATGTCATAAATTAACTTCAATATCACATGTATTAGATGATGTTACTAAGTAAAAATAATTTTACTTATATGATAAATAACATGTAATGCCATAAAAATATCCACTATAAAACCATGACTGTAATAATCAGTTCAAAAAAAATGCGCTATCTATAATTATGAAACTTAACTTAAATATAAGGATAATTAAAATCATAACATCAACAAGATTCGATTGAATATTTGGAACAAAATTTAAATCATGTAGCATAATGATCCAACCAACTTGTATGAGTAGCTTGCATTTGCCGATCACTTAGAATTCAACTATATATATATATATATATATCCAATTTATCCTATATAGACTCACTAAAATTATATGAAGACATCTCTTTCCTTCATTACATGGGTTTGGATCTCGAGTATATAACCTATAAATGATATAATTTAATTAGAAAATAAAATAGAGATAAATAAACATACTCATGTTATTATATGATCATACCTTCTTAGGCTTACGACAATTACTAGCTTAGTAACCTTTCATGCCAAAATTTTCACTATCTTTATGTTTTTCTAGAAGGACCTTTTACTTTTCCATCTGGATTAGACTTATCCTACTTGAAATCCTAAGAGTTATAAATGCCTTTCTTGCCTCTTTTTCGTAATAATTCCTTATCTTATTTTTAGTTCCCTATGAGCTAAACTTAAATGTATGGGCTTGAAAGATTTAAGATGTTCCTCTTCCAATAACATGTGCCTCTTAGTATCTTCCATCATCTTGAGATTCTCATTATGGTTAAGGAAAATTTTTGGATGCTCCCATCTTTGAAGCAATGATCATATAATAACTTGTATATGTTTCTTATCTAATAAGATGTGATCAACATCACTTAGTGTAGCAATCATATTTGAAATTAGCTTTAAATATCTCTACATTAAATTATATATCATTTTCTTATAGGTGTCAAACTTAATGATTAGTGAAGTTAATTTGTTCAGGAAGGTGCTCTTAAAGCATGATGCTATATCAACCTAATAAGATGTGATCAACTTCATTTAACTAAACATATTTGACATTAGCCTTAAAAATCTCTACATCAAATTATATGTCCTTTTCTTATAGGTGTCAAGCTTAATAATACGTGAAGTTAATTTGGTTAGGAAGCTGATACAAAAGCATGCTATATTAGTTTAATAAGATGTGATCAACATGACTCAGTTTACTAATCATATTTGACATTAGCCTTAAATATGTCTGCATTAAATTATATGTCCTCTTATAGGTGTCAAAATTAATAAGAGGTTAATTTAGTTTGGTTAGGAAGGTGCTACAAAAGCATGATGCTATCAAATCATATATCCTTAGCATTGTCATACCTCACTAAATTCCTGCATGATGTCATTAACCAATTTACATAGCAATGTAATTCAATCTAGGGGGTTTCTTCTTTTTCTATGTATCATATGCATCATAATTTTTCTTATATTTCATAATAATGTCTTCTTTAAGAATTTGCATAATTTCACTTAGTGGCTTAAGAAGCAATTTTCCCTCGTCTAGTGCATATTGGATTAATGCTCTACATCTTATAATTTTTATCATTTAATTTTTCACCTTTATAGAGATTTACGATAATATTCCTAGAAGTTGTAGCCATTTTTTTGAAGCAATTGTTTTCTATAATGACACATTTATTATCAAATTATTGTCACATCTAATTAATTTGATTTAACATTCTTAATAGAAACTTTACTTATTTTCTTAATTACTTATGGAATTATAAGGCTACTAGGTTTCTAATGATCATCTATGTAATAATTGATCAAAACTCACCCATTATATTTAAAGATATTTTTCCACAAATATAAAAACATAAAGTTATTTTTTCTCAAATATAAAAACATAATATTTATGACATATATAAAATAATAAATAATTTCAATTGCATTAAGTTGAATACATTGAACTTAATAGGAATTTTTAACCTTTAAACACTTTAATAACTTTAATCAATAATGAAATATAATACTTATTTTTTTTTAAATTACAGGAGGGCATTAGAGTCTTGTTTGAAAAGTCACCTAGCCTTTTAATGTGAAAGTAAACACCTTATCATAAATACTCCTAGTTACTCAATTAGGTCACCAATTTAAATGGATACTATCTCTACTCTTAAACTTTAACTTTTTTATTTATGTCAAAGTTAGCATTAGTTAATTTATTTTTTCTAACTTTATTCACAGGATTTGTTTCATGACTTGTTTCACTATTTCTTTTAGTAGGATACCAAAATGCTTGGAAATAGTCACCTTTTAACTTAAAATAGGTTAAAATTATACAAAAAAGTTATTTAGCACATTTGGTAACCATTTTAAAATCATTGAATCAAATTAAAGCCAAAATAGTTATTAGTAATAACTATCTATCAACTTAAACTCATTAAATCATAAAAAATTACTTCAAATGTGTAGTCTTAATCATTCTTCTTTCATCATTATAAATTCCCGAAATTTTTGCCTATTAAACTAATTGTGATAAAATTAATTTACTAAGGTAAATAGAATAGGGCTTACAAAAAATTAACTACCTCCCCACACTTAAGTTATGGATTATCCTTAAAGTACCAAATATATAGAAGAAATAAAAATTAAGGAAAATATAAATAAAAAAAAGGGAGGAAAAAGAAAAAGGAGGAAAAATTTTCAAGGTCTTATTTGTAACATCCCACCCCCGATGGGAAGGGTAGAATAGTAATTTGGAAAGGGCTGAGAGTGTTTAAGTTTGTTTTGACCTATTCATGCGTACCCTTATCCGTGAATAGTAAAATTTGCACATGAAAATAACTGTACATGCATTCATGACATTTCCCGGTATATGTGCCTAACTGCGATTTTGTTGTGAAAAATATGATTTGGTGCTTGAAAAATTAATTGGAATGGATTGTTATGTGTTTTATATTTTTGGAGAATTTTAGGATTTTTTCTGAAATTTTCGGAGAAAATGTCCGGACCGGAAAAAAATTGCCAAGTGACAGACTGATTGGTTTTCGGTACTGAAAAAGACTGTCCAATGACACTGAAAAATTAGATACATGATTTTAGGAATTATGAACTTTGAGCCATTAGAATTTGGAGACAAATTGGAGTAGAAATTGCTTTGAAATTAGAAAGAACCTTAGGAGTGTTTAAGAAGAAGACAAGTGGCAAGTGACACATGTCACTTGCCTACTTAGTCTTATACATAATGGCTTTATAATAAACCTAGCTTGGCAAGCCACTTACGACTCTTCTCCTTGAAAGTATTAAAAATCACTTTGAAAGGCAAAAATTCTTCTCATCCGTAGGTGCTCCTTCTCCTCCTTCTTTCGTTGGTTTTCATCCTCTATACAAAAAGTTCTCCTTTGTTACTTGCTTGCTCCTTCTTTCTTCACACACAAATCCAAGCTTAAGCCTCCTACATCCCTTCCAAATGGAGAGTGTCGTGTATGTGAAGTGAGGTAGAAGAATTTGGGAGAAACTTGGAAGATTGAAGCTTTGAAGCTTGCTTAGGTGAGAACTAAGTTTTATGTGCTTGAATTAGTAGTTAGAAGCATTTATTGTGCTTTATGGTGCATTAATTTCATGAAGCTTGTGTGTTGATTGGTTGGGTATAAGGTTATGTTTGTGTAAGGATTAATGATGTTTAGCATGTTTAGTGTGTGAATTGTGTGTTTTGAAGTGGTTTTAATGATGTTAGATGATTAATTCTTAAAGGAAATGATTGAGTATGTGTGCTGGAATTTTGTGGGTTTATGTTCAAGTGAAGTTCTTGATGAAAGTTTGGCTGAATGAGTGATTAAATTGAATGCTTATTGATGAAGGGATGGTGTTAGAATGAAAGGAGTGGAGTTAGGTATCAAATCTGGAAAAAATTACTTTGTGTATGTTTCAGGTTTTTTTTTTTTGAATACAATCATATGCGTGGAAATCAGTGGATAATTTGGGCCCGCTTTCATTTGCAAACATTTCCAGTCATACAATACACTCAACAGTATTTAGAGTAGCCATTTAATGTACACAAACCATAACCAAATTGAGCCCAATTTTATCCATAAACATTTCAGTGAACACATTACAATCAATAAAATTTCAATAGCCCGTTTAGGGCCCACTATTACTACAAAACACTATTTTCCAGAAATTGCGGAATATATAATGGTATAAAAATATAATGACGCTAATGCAGGCGTGGACTGATCCCGACCTCCATCTATAACCAAGAAATGCCCAAAGAAACAAACTCAAAATCGCTGGAAACTGGCTCTTCGCCGTGA
>JANZXV010000009.1:2601876-2627179 GCA_027576455.1 Erythroxylum roigii
TATCAAGTCACATACTTGATGACATAAGTCTAATACCATTCATGGAATGTAAATCACATTACATATACATGCATATATGAAAGGAATACTTCATAATATATTATTAACAACTCATAATGTTAATACATGAATCACAAATGTTCATTGGCCTAGGGCACATTACTAACAGACCTAACTCCCCCTGAGCAACAAACCCAGGTGATTGCTCCATATAAATCTCCTCCTGCAAATCACCTTGTAAGACGGCATTCTTAATATCAAGTTGATACAAGGGCTAATATTTGATGGCAGCCATAGATAAGAACAAACGAATAGATGCCATCTTAGCAACAGGAGAGAAGATATCACTGTAATCCAAACCATAGATCTCAGTGTATCCTTTTGCGACTAGGCGGGCTTTCAATCGGTCGACCTATCCATCAGGACCAACTTTAACAGTAAAAACCCATCGGCATTTGACTGTAGATTTGCCCGGTGGAAGTGAAACAAGTGTCCATGTATGATTAAACCAAGGCTATCATCTCGTCATTCATAGCCTGTCTCCATTTGGGATGGGATAGTGCTTCCTGAACAGTCTTAGTAATGGTAACAGACGATAAAGTAGAAACAAAGGCATAGTGTAAAGGAGATAATTGGTGGTAACTCAGAAAGTGATAAATGGGATCAGGATTACGACTAGAGCATGTACCTTTATGAAGTGCAATAGGTAGGCCATCGGAAGTATCAGGTAGGACCATAGCAGGAGAAGATTGGGGCTGGAACTGAATCACGAGTATCAACTAAAAGAGGAAGCTGTAATGTGTCTGGTTGTCATCGCTCTTAAGTCATACGAAATCGACGTGAGGAAGGATCAGCCTGTAACTATGGATCCAAAGATGTGTCAAGAAGGGACACAGGTAATTCCTGTGAAGTCGTGTCAGATGTAGTTGATGATGCGGAGAATGGTGTATCCTCAAAGAAGGTAAAATCTACAGTCATATAGAAATGGTTTGTAGTGGGGAATAACATCAATACCCTTTCTGAACCTGAGAATGCCCAAGAAAGATACACTAAATAGTGCGAGCAGACAACTTGTCACATCCATGAGAGAGGTTATGAACAAAGCAGATAGAACCAAACACACTGGCGACAACATAAAGAGGATCCCTAAGAAACAAGATAGTATGAGGAACCTTATTACCCATAATATCAGATGGCATGCGATTGATTAAGTAACATGCGGTAAGTACCGCATCACTCCAAAATTTTAATGTCACTTTAGCATTTATTAATAGAGTGCAAGTTGTATCAATAAGATAACGATGTTTACGTTTTGCCACTTCATTTTGTTGGGATGTATGTGGACAACTGGACTGATGTATGATGCTATGAGATGCCAGAAATGACGTGAATGATGCGGAAAAGTATTCTTTGGCATATCACTATGCAAAACCCAAATTGTCTTTCCAAATTGGTTCTTGATTTCTGAACAAAAAGTCTTGAAGGAATCAAATAACTCAGAACGATCTCGCATTAAAAATAACAAAGTACATCTTAAAAAGTCATCAATGAAGGGAACACAATACCTATATCCTAAAACAGACGTAACACGACGAGGACCCCAAACATCAGAATGAACGAGATCTAAAGGAGACATAGTTTGACTGCTGACACTACTTGGAAAGGAAACCCTGACATGTTTTCCAAGTTGACATGACTCACACTTCAAGGACTTCAAACAAGAAAGCTTCGGAACTTTGCTTTAATTTTTCTAGACTTGGATGACCTAGACGAGGATGAAGAAGATCAGGAGACTGAAACAACACATATGGTAGATGAATGAGGTTGTAGGTAGTAGAGATCTCGTGATTCAGATCCAACTCCAATCGTTTGTGCTGTACTCCGATCCTGTATAAGAAAGGAATCAGAACTGAAGGTTATGGAACAATTTAGAGTGCGAGTAAGTTGACTCATAGAGATTAAATTAAAGGGATAGCCAGGTACAAATAAAACATAATTTAAAGGTAAAGTTGGAATAGGTGAAGCTTGTCCAATGCCAGTGGCCTGTTTCTTAGATCCATCAGCAAGAGTAACATTGTGGGGTGTTTTAGGTAGTGACAGTTTAGTGAAAAGAGAGGGATTACCAGTCAAGTGATCAGAAGCACTAGAGTCTAAAATCCATGATCTAATAGAATGGGAGAGGCAAATGGTAGAATTACCTGTATGCGATATAGTGACCAATGAAGAGGCCTGTTGAGTTGCCTTCAACTGAAGGAATTCCTTATATTCATTGGCAGAAAGACGATGATCTTCCTCAGACTCAATCTTTTGTTCATCATTTACCAGAGATTGAGCGACATTGGCTGTTTTGTTTGGAAATCCATGTAAGGAGTAACAACGATCCTGAGTGTGTCCATCTTGGTCACAATAGGAACAATGGAAGTTGCGTCTACCACCTCTTCCACGACCACCACCTCTACGACCACGCCCTCAACTTCCTCGGCTAGATGAATTAGAGACCAAAATAGAAGACTCGGAAGGCGCTTGATAATCAGTTTCTGGCAATTTTTCTTTGGTAAGCTCAAACCTCATTTTGGCATCACTATACCTTAAACTTCAACATCTCCTATGTCAAATTTAGATATCTTAACTTGAGTACACCAACTGGAGTTGGTGTAGTTAACTGGACACATTCTGGTTAGACCAACAGTTTCGGGCAGTAGCCCTTAAGGCGATTTGCTGCCAACACACCCTCTAGTACAGAAGCAAAGCAGGCCATTAATTGCTCCTTTAATTGGTTACCTGCTCTATTCCTCTTTCCAATCCAACTACAACTTGTTCCAGTCACTCCCTTTTGCCTTGTTCTTCCATTAGTGCGTTTTGCCACCACCTTTTACCTTGTTATTCTATTAGCATGTTTTACTTTAGTAGCACACCACAATTGGCTGGTTCACAACATTTACAGGTTAGAAATGCACGCAATTATCTGAAAAATTGTGCATACACGTCCAGCAGGGTACACACTTCGACCGTTTCATGCCTAACAGTTATTTTGGTAATATATCATTTTCCATGACACGAAATTGTTTATGCAGTTATTGGAGAGACCATAACGTTTGCATCCCCCAATGGGCTGATCTTTCTTTCTAATGGAGAATGGTAAGAATTTGCTTTGACTTTGTCTATTGTCCAATAATTGTAATTGTCTATTGTCCATTGTCCATTAATTGTTATAGATACTATGTTTCTCTTCATTTTACCTTAATTTTGTCTTTTGCATGTTTTTGTTAAGTTTTTCCTCCCAAATAACATGCGTCTTCCTGGCATCATTATTATTGCATTCCTAAGACAAGCTACATAAGATAGGTAGCAGGTCACAGAGTTATATATATATTTTAAGTTTTGGGATTGTTCACAGCCTCTTTAAATGATTCTGCATCAGATTTTAGACTGCTGATTCTGTGATAAGCTGGAGAAGTGTGTAAATTTCTCACATTTAACCTGTTTACTGACCAGTATTGTGAAAAAATGGACATTCTTGAGATCTGATGTAAGAGTCTGTTTGTTTTAAAAAAATCAAAAGCTTTTTTCTTTAATGGTTTGGGAATTTCCAGTCAAGAAAGAAAGATCTTTCAGAAAGATTGATATATGCTGCCCTAAATAAACAGTACCTTATGGGCAAAATTGACCTCCTGACCTTCTTTGCCACTCCTGTCATGGCGACAGAATCACCGGATGACTTTTCTTCCAGGTTCTAAAGTTTGCATCAGAGGATTGATTGATAGTGGAAGGAAATTATTGTTCATATAACCAGTCCCCCCTTGAACTAGTTGTGGTTGGTACCAATTCCACAACAAAATTTGATAGACAAACTTTCCAATTTTTGAAGTTCCTGCAATCTCTCGTAATGTATGAAGCTATGAAATTGATATTAGTAGCTTTTTCTTATAGGACTGACACCTAGGGTAGTTTACTATAAATGGTGACTGGATTACAAATAAATCAACTTGATGATTAAATGCAATAATGGAAATCTTTCTTCATATCTAATGGACTTCTAATATAGTTTCTGAAGCTTGATATTTGATCCACGAATTATTGGGAGTTATAAAGCCAATCTCAGGAGAAAACTATAATTGAATACTTAATTTTTGGATATAGTTCCCCAACACTATGAAACCAGATAACATATAAGCAATCAATTAATTAGACTACTAGGACTAGGGCTGCTAATGCTGGAACTGTATTCTTGATTGAGGTAGTTTGGTATACAATTATTATTTTTGGATGACGTACGTATCACATGATTTGGTCTATGACCTGCAAATAAGGAGTGAGTAATTGTGATAAGATGGTCATGCTCAAGCCAAGATAGATTTATACTATGTGTAAAATGTATGTTTAATTACATGCTGATGCTATTGTGTGGCAGTAAATAATTTTCTTTTTGTTTTTAACAAGATTTTCAGGCTTGCTACATGTTTCTTCTATTAATTTTCACATTCTTACACTCTCCATAAGAGCAGTTCTTGTCAAACTTATGATGTTACGAAAAGAGATTAAAGCATCAAAATTCGACAACATAGGGTTACAGTTAGGTGTTTGTGGCTAGAAATATTTGGATTTATAAAATAAAATAAAAAAGAAATCTTCTTAGCTTCATCTTATCATGGTGAATTGTAGTTCTTGGCTAGGAAACTGTAAGCTTTTTCTATATTTGATAAAGGAAAACTTTAATTCTTCTTTATGTGTCTTATCTATCTGTCTATCTATCTATATACATATATATATGTAAATTTAACATTCATATCTCATGTTTCAGGATCCGCTACCTTCTCCTTGCAAGAATGTTGAGATTAATTAGACTTCTGATGTATGTCCGTAGCTGCCGAGCTTTTGTTGCCACTTTCTTGACCCTCGTACCAAGTCTGATGCCATACCTAGGCACCATATTTTGTGTTATGTGTATATATTGCTCTATTGGTGTCCAGGTACACTGACTCATCTCTTCACTTGCTTGGTTTTCAAATTGCTACTAAATTCTTCATATGCTAGTTCATTAGGTTAGTGTTATGATTTTCTTTTCTGTTTTCCTGTCATTATAACTTTCTTTGGTAATTGTTACTCTTACTGACTTCTTGGCAAATCAATTTATTTAAAATTGAAGCATCAATATCGGATGTTTTCTAAATACAACTTTTTTTTTTGGGGGAAAACTGTTTGTTTTGGGTAATGCAATAGTGGCTACCTTTTTCTTTTGGTATATCACCACAAAATTGCAAATAAGATCCCTTAGCTTAACTACTAAGACTTGACCTTTATCGATGGGGATGTACTCCTACTTCCCTACCATTGTCCAAAACCTTGGCAGTTAATCGAGACTAACTTATGGATGTAACTTTTCTGTTCAATTCGGTTTCCCCGAAACTAGAATATTTCTCATTATAAAGATTGGTCTTTTGTTAATTATTGGGATATCTTAACGTCTGCAATTTGTTCCTCTCAAACCTTTTAGATAACCAGCATATGTATACAAGAAAATTTTCCATGTATTGCTGCAAAATACTCGATTACATACATACATACATACATACATACATACATACATATATATATATATATACACAAACAACTGCACATATCATCGTTTCTTGGCATTAAGTCTTTTCTTGAACACTGAATTTGTAGGTTTTTGGAGGAATTGTTAATGCTGGAAACCCCAGTGTCGAGGAAACAGATATTGCTGAAAACGAGTATCCTTTTCAACTTACTGGAGTGGCTTCAATAACCTTTTGTTTTTCTTCAAGGGTAACAATGTATGTTCACATTGTTCAGAACAGGATAATGATTTGGGAATGTCTTATTTCTGCCAGATCTAATATCTATAAACCTAAAGGTCTGTCTTCCACTACGCAATGGTAATTACCATAAAGCTGCCTGTGGGATTGGTGACCTTTTCTACTATATTTCACTATTATCATAAATGATTGATTTTTGAAGATAGCTTTCCTTGACAAAATCAGTTATTGGCTTTTCAATTTTAATGACTATCCAAATGGAATGGTGACCCTTTTTAATCTGCTAGTTATGAACAATTGGCAAGAATGGATGCAGGTACTGAACTACATGATTTTCTGTCGTGTCTTTACTTTGACTTCCATCATTATCTTTAGTCCTTGGTAAGGAAAATACCATTTCCTGTGCTGAGTCTTTGATCATGAGATTTTCATATCAGTGTTTCCCGTTATTTTTGTGTTTCCTATTAACAATCTTGGGGAAAGGCCAGAGTTGCTTGTCTCTTATGTCCAGCCCTGAAACTTGTAAATATTGATACTACTGTGTTTCTAATCTCTGATGGAATCAATAGATTTGCACATTTTCTTGATAACCCTATCAAAAAGTATCTCCTGTTCCTGCTAAATCAAGTTAGTCAATCATTACTAAATCATGTATATATGGACTGTGACTTGTCTGATTATATAGAGGTCATATATAAAACTTGAGATGTATTGCAAGGCTTTGTAAAAGGACAAAAATGCATTATCTGTTTACATGATGATATTGTAACATTACATAATGATGTGTCAACTTTCTTGTACATTCAGATATACTACTTCCTAAGATTTTACCCTACCGTTTCTGTTTCATTTTTAATTCTGTCTCTATATATTTGAACCAATTTAATGCTAAAGCAGCTTTTGGTAAGTGATATTTGTACCTTTGTGCAAAGGGGTTAAGAAAGGCCCTTGTTCCCAACAATTTTGTCTGGTATGAAATTATACTAAAATAGTTCTAAAATGTTTTACAGTAGATTTGCCTTGTTTTAACTAATTAGTTCCTCCAAACTTCCAGGCACTGAAGTAGAAGTTCTGTGAACACTTATTTCATATGCAGGATATATCCTAGATTACATATATGTAATTACATCAGGACATCATAATTATAGAAAGTTTACTTTTTCTTTCAGTGCTCCTAAATTTTTGTGATTATGTTGAAAGTTTGTCTTTCTTTTTCTACTTGTTCTTTCTCTTTGTCCCTAATAAGCTATTGTGGTTGGAAGCTTAAATGATTATTGTCATCCTACTCCAGAGCTATAAGCAGTTGACTGGAACTGCATGGACCCTTGCATATTTCATCAGCTTCTACCTTCTAACCGTTTTGTTGCTTTTAAATTTGGTAAGACATTCCTTCTTTGGTATATTTAATTTTTTATCTTTTTCTAGTATCTAGGAAAGATATCTTCTATATGTTGTTTACAAATTATACTACCTTGATTATGTTAAAAGCTAATTTTAGTTTCAGTACCTTGTATTTAGTGTGAGATTTGACACGCATTCAGTTCGATGTATAAGAGGCATTTTATAATTTATATCCATTCCTGGGTTTTATTCTATTACATAGATAACCTATATTCCATATATAGGCTACATAAGTAATATTCTTATATGGGATACGTAATAATAGTAATAAATCTATCTTGACAGAATTAAATGGTTTATTGACTGTGAATCTTTCAGTTATTATTTTTGAGACGATAGAATCTATTTCAATTGATTTTCTTATGGATGTCTGTTTGGTTCGGCTGAAATGAAGTGCTATGGTCTGTTTCTGAAAGTACATCATATCCTACTTGTAGTCAAACCTTCTAAAGAAAACTGTGTTATTTTCACAACCATGTTTGAAACGTCTTATTGTAATTAGCACTTGCAATGTGGGTAATATTTCCTTGAATAATTCAACTCCATGGTACACGAGCTTCTTTGCGAATGGCTTGTTAGCATGGTCCTCAATCAACTTAACTTTTTAGTTGAATGGTTTTAGGTCATAAAGTTAGTGAACTGAAAATGTCCAGCCATCAAAATCTTGGTTTCATTTACCTGAGTGATGCATGCCAATTTTAAGGAGTGATAATCGATAACATAATCATGTCTGATCCATTATGCTGTTAGAAATAAGAGTTATTCGACACATCTATAACTAAGGATTATGTCTGCCTTTATGAAACTCGTATTTTCTTACTTGGATAAGTAACTTTGTTGACATGTTTTCATAAAGATATCACAGCTTCATCTTTTCTTCATTATCCAGGTTATTGCTTTTGTTCTGGAGGCATTCTTTGCTGAGATGGAACTTGAGACATCAGAGAGCAGAGATGAGGGCAAGGTTGGTAAACATACAATACTAAACAGAAAACTACTATATGGCCAGGTTGTGCATTATTGATTATTCTAATTCATTAATTACCCTGGCTTAAATGATGGTGACCAAAGTATTGACAGCTTATGAAACTTCTAAACTTTTTTAAGAAGACCAACTTATATTGATGATGGGTGTACTGGAAATGTCATCAAAATATGAGATGAAAATTTGTTTCATGGTTTATCCGTCTTGTAGGCATCATTAAACAAAAACGCAATGTGCTTAATTGTTTGAAAGGTTAGGTTAAAAGAGGAGAACAAAGGATTTTCTCTCTTAAAAGTGCTGAATGAGTTGCTTACTACTAATAAGTTCCATATTTCGATGTATACTTTTAAAACTAGTGAATGCACATAACTTGTATATTGTTATTGGAGAATCTGTTTTCTGAATGATATATGTGGACCTTTGGCAGCAAATGGTCAGTGAGAAGTTTGACAATTTTGCATATAAATAATCTACTCTGATGTTTTGCTGTTCATATTCATCAACCTATTACGTTTATTGGGTAAAACATACCCCAAACACGAAATTGAAGTAAATTCTGCAGTGTTTTTACATTTGTACTTAGGCCTCAGTTGATCTATTTGATTGTGCTCTTAAATTTTGATTGCTTGGTATCATCTATGCTTTACTGTACAGCAAACTAATGGTCTTTACCATGTTATGTAGGATGTGAAAGATTCGAGTTACCGGCCTCGATATGTTGGGTAAACTGCTTTTATTGTTTTAGTAAGGCATATTACTACCATATATAATCCATTTACAAGTGTTAATAAATAAGATAAAATCTTTTTTTGATTTTGCAGAACCAAAACTCGTAGTCAAAGAGTTGATGTCCTTCTTCATCACATGTTGAGTGCGGAGCTGGATCAACATCGGTCCTAGGCTGGATTCACTTCTGCATGGTAATTCTTGTTTCTAGCAACTAAAACATATATTTTGAATCCTGAACAACTTTAGCTAAAGCTTTTGTTACAGACATGGACGTTGATAAGGAACCAGCTCCAGGAGAAATAACCAGCTCAAGAATCACCCAGCTGAATCTAAGAACCAGTTCCCACAAGATAGCAAAAGGCACAGCACGCCCAAAACGATAGAGACAATCAGATATTAAGATTATGATTTGTAATACCGTTACAATGGAATGACTTTAGAAAAAGAATATTTACAGTATCGTACGGAGATGAGTAGTGCGTATAGTTGTTACAACAATATGAATTTCTAGTATAAAGAGAGATAAAAGGTTCTTCCTTTTCCCATCCTTCTCTCTTCCAACTCCCGTCTGAGTGACATTTGGTGCTTTCATTGAGAGTGTAACAAGATGACTGAAGGAATGGTCACTCGGTCGAAGGCCTTTGATGAACAACTCTTTCAACTCACCGACTAGCTTGATCAGTATGACACTAAGCTTGAGTCCATCTGCACCATGATCCAAAAGCACTCGGAAAGATTTGAGATGGTCTAGAAATCTGTCACTGCCCAACAATCTGTTATGGCTAACATAATGCAAGAAATAGCCAAACCAGCCACACAACCACCCTTGTTACCCCTGCTAAAACAATCACCGTACTCTTATATAACGCATCTTCACCCATTATATGATAGCCCGCACCACCCACTTTTCTTTATATCACTGGCGATGCTTCCACCGAAGAGGCGGATAATCTTCTCCGCAGTAGCAAAAAGGTCAAACGCTCCGGTGATGGCGCCCCGGGTCTGGGTTGTGCTGCCGATGTTGAGATGGAACCTCGTGAGGACTCCGGTCGAAAATGCTCTTACAAGGACACCCTTACTGGGCAGCCCTTGGCTATTCCTGGCCCGGAGGCTGAATGTGCTGCCGTGGTCTCTGATGAGGAATCCGACCCTGAGGAGTTGGATGATCCCGATTGTCCCACCATTCACCTTACCCCCACTGACAAACGGCGTATCCGGCGCGTCTGGGAACATACGTTGATTGTCAAACTTTTGGGCAGGCGAATTGGTTATCGGTTCCTTGTGGCTTCTTTGAAGAAACAGTGGAAATTGCAATGTGATGTGGTCCTGGCGGATTTGGGGAATGATTTTTATTTAATTAAGTTTCATTGTCTGGAAGATTACCGTCTGGTTTTAGAGGGTGGCCCTTGGATGGTGGCGGATCACATCCTAACAGTCATGCGCTGGCGCCCGAATTTCGATCCCTTTGCCGCCTCCATTGATAAGGCTTCAGTTCGGGTGCGTATTCCTCATCTTCCGGTGGAATACTATGATCGTCTCATATTGACTAGAATCGGGAATAAACTGGGCCGGACGATGCGGGTGGATGAGAGCACTATGACTGGTACGAGGGCCAAATTTGCCCGCATCAGTGTGGAGGTGGATTTACACAAACCGTTGATTGCTAAATTCCGGTTACGTCGCCGGATTTGGCGGGTGGAGTATGAGGGCCTTCATATGGTGTGTTTTGGCTGTGGTACGTATGGACACATTCGCGATAGCTGCCCTCTTGCCTGTTCTGCAGAAGCTGCGCCGGAAAATGTTGATGTTGTTCCCCCGGCTCCGGTGGCGGCAACAACTCTCCCGGCCGTTCCTCCTCCGCGGCCGGAGCTTCTTGAAAACTATGGCGCTTGGATGTTGGTCCACCGAGAGGGCCGCGCGCGTCCCCGTACTCCTGCCTCACGTGGTCGCTCCACAGCTCGAGGTGATCCAGTTGTGACTAGACGTGGGGAACGGGCAACCAATGGTCCGATGGGACTCCCGAACACAGGTCCCGAATTGCAGGGTTCTCGATTTCACTTGCTTGCCGATCAGGTGCCTAGCACAGATAGCGGCCCTGCAGACGCCGGCAGGCCGCCTCGAGATTCGGATTTGGCTCAGTCCCCTGTATGTCAGGATGTGCTTGCGACAGGGGGGGATAACGGCTCCCTTGTTTCTGCTGGCCAGGCAGCTCCCCCGGGCCCCCGTGTTACTCCTCGCAAGCCCAAGGTTGCTTTGACGGGCCAGCCCTTAGTGCTTCAGCCAAGTGGCCCCGGTGGCCCTAGTCATCTCTTGTCTAGTGAGCCCATGCAATGCGATTCCTCTTCGCCCAGGTCCCAGGATTTAAGTCCCATGCAACCCATGCACGTTGATCCGTCCCCCCAGTTACCTTTGCCTTCCATGCAAGTTGATACGTCCCCCCAGCTGCCTTCTACTTCCCAGGCCCCACCCCTAGCTCCCACGTCCCTAGCTTCTGTGCGGGTGCTACCTCTGCCGGATTGCCCTCCGGACCTCCTGATATGCTTGTGGCTGTGTGTCCGCCGGTTTCTGTGCCTCCCACTTCTGACATGTTGGACTATTCTGTTGTGCCTGAAACACCTCTCATGCCGGGGGCAGGCCTGGCTGGGCCACAGGTTGTCGACCATATGTCTGTTGGTCCTTGCGAGTCTTCCACGGTTCCCGTGGCCTTGTCTTCCTCTCTCCATGATTAAGTTTATCTACTGGAATTGTCGCGGGGCCGCTTCTATGGAATTCAGAGCGGTGCTTACAGACTTAGTCTCTGTCCACCAAGTTGATGCTGTCGTTATCGCGGAGCCTCGGATCAGTGGTATGCGGGCAAACCGCGTTACTAAGCAACTGGGGTTTAGTAATGTGTTCCGTGTGGATGCTCAGGGCTTCTCTGGGGGTTATGGTTCCTTTGGAAAGACACTGTTGATCGGGTTACGGTGGTTGCGAGTGGTAGCGGCTACATACACCTTCACATCTCCCGCCGTGATGGCATTGTCTGGCTTTGCACCTTCGTCTACGTGAACCCTGCGCCTCTCCTGAAGGCTGCCTTATTTCAGTCTCTGGCCGACTTAGCGAGTTCGATCTCCCTTCCTTGGCTTTTGACAGGTGACTTTAACGAAATGCTAGGCCCGGAGGAAAAACTAGGGGGTGCGCCTTTTGACTTTGGCCGTAGTGCGCGGTTTCAGCAATGGGTGAATGATTGTCACTTGATTGATCTGGGGTTCAGTGGGCCAAAGTTTACTTGGCGCGGCCCGGCGAGCCACACCTATGGTCGCGTTTTTGAACGATTGGATCGTGCATTTGGCAATCTTGCTTTCTGTTCTACCTTTCCTTCGCTTACTGTTCGGCATTTACCCCGGGTTCGCTCGGATCACCACCCTATCTTGGTTTGTTCTGAGCCCTCACCGTCTCCACCTATTGGCGGGAAGCCTTTTCGTTTTGAATTAGCCTGGACTACACATCCTGATTATTCTAGTCTCCTTCAGTCTCACTGGGATGTCACGGCCGATCTCCCTTCTATGCTCTGTCGCTGGCAAGCTTGTCTACAGACCTGGAACCGTGAGGTGTTTGGCCATATCTCTCATCGTAAAAAAAGAGTACTCGCACGACTCGGTGGGGTTCAGCGGGCGCTGATGCTGCGCCCTAACCCTTTTCTGTTTCGGTTGGAGACGAAGCTTCAGACTGAATTTAGTCTCATCTCCCGCCAGGAGACCTTGCACTGGTTTCAAAAATCGAGGATGGATTGGTTCTGTTTGGGGGATCGCAATACACGATTTTTTCACGCTTCCACTACGGTGCGCAGGAGGAGAAATCGTATTGCCGCCCTTCGGGATGACACGGGTCAGTGGATTTTTGAGCCTGCTGAGTTACAGGCGCTTGTCCTACGCTTCTTTCAACATTTATTTTCTGAGGAGGTTCCCAACCGACCTGCATTCCCTTCCTTTGGCAGCTTTCCGCCTATTTCTTCTGAGATTTGGAACGACATGACCATGGAGGTGACCGAGAAGGAGGTTACCCAAGCTCTCTTTCGCATAGGCGCCCATAAAGCGCCTGGTCCTGATGGTTTCCACGCTCACTTTTTTCAGGCTCAGTGGGGTCTGGTGAAACCTAATGTCCTCCAGTTGGTTCGTCGTGTGTTCCTAGATCCTTCCCTTCTTCCGGACATCAATGGGACTTTTGTTTCTCTCATCCCGAAGTGTGAATTCCCTGAGCAAGTATCGCATTTTCGGCCTATCACGTTGTGCAATGTGAGCTACAAGCTCCTCACCAAGATTTTGGTGCAGCGTTTACAAGCTGTTCTTCCTTCTCTCATTGGGCCCTATCAGAGCAGTTTCGTTCCGGGGCGTCACATATCAGACAATATTGTTGTTACTCAGGAGATTATGCACTCTTTCCGTCGCCTCCGAAGCAGAAAGGGCTTTATGGCTATCAAGGTCGACTTGGACAAGGCTTATGATCGCCTGAACTGGTCCTTTCTCCACGACACTCTACAGGTTGCGGGTGTCCCTGGTTCGTTGGTGAATCTAATTATGGGCTGTGTCTCCACGGTTCAGATGCGCGTTTTATGGCAGGGTCGCCCTTCTTCTGCTTTCCAGCCTACCCGAGGCCTACGACAGGGAGATCCCCTGTCTCCCTACTTGTTTGTCTTGTGCCTAGAGCGCCTTTCCCACTTAATAGCGTCCCGGGTGCGCGCTGGCCACTGGAAACCTTTCCGTTTCGGTCGGTCAGGCCCACAAATCTCCCATCTCTGTTTTGCGGATGATATGGTGCTATTCTCGGAAGCTTCGGCTGCACAAATGCATGAGATCCTGGGATGTCTTGCGCTCTTTTGTGAAGCGTCTGGGCAGCGCATTAGCGCCCCCAAGACCAAGATTTATTTCTCCCCCAATGTTGATTCGTCTGCTCGTCGTTCCATTGCGGGTCTCTCTGGTTTTACTCACACAACTGATCTCGGTACGTACTTGGGGGTCCCGCTACTTCATGGGCGGGTTACCAGAGCCACTTATTCTCATATCCTTCTCAAGGTGCGCGCTCGGCTTTCGGGGTGGCAAGCTGAGGGCCTTTCAATGGCCGGCCGGGTCACGCTTTGTCAATCGGTGCTCGGGGCTCTTCCTCTGTACACTATGCAGACAGCTAAAATCCCGAAAGGTGTGCTTCATGACACGGACAAATCCTGTAGACGGTTTATTTGGGGTTCTTCTGAGGATCGTCATCGCATACATCTTGTTTCCTGGCAGCAGATCTGTCGTCCCAAACTCTCGGGTGGTCTTGGGTTGAAAGATCTGGGTACCATGAATGCCGCCGCTCATATGAAGCTTGGGTGGTCCATTCTTCAGGAACCACACAAGCTCTGTAACCAGGTATTTCGAGCTAAATATCGTGTCGATCAGTTCCTCCAGTATCAGCTCCGTCCTTCTTCGGCGGCGTCTCCCCTGTGGCGTAGTATATGTGCCACTGTTCCGATGCTCCTGGCTGGGGCTAAATGGACGGTGGGCAATGGGGCTCGGGTTCGCTTTTGGTTGGATCATTGGGTCCCTGGGGTATCCGGGGCCTTACTCTCTCACTCCGTCCGCGAGATTCCGGAGGAGCGCTTAGCTTGTACCGTTTGTGATTATGTGGATTTTCAGGGTAACTGGACGTGGACAGCGCTCCGCGACCTCCTTCCCCGCCAGGTCTTATTCCACATCGCAGCTGTTTTTCCACCTCGCCCCTCCCAGACGGGTGACCGGCTTTATTGGTCTCTTGAACCTTCTGGTCAATTCACTACCCGCTCTGCTTATTACCTGCTTCGCCAGTCCGAGTGCTTGCCACGGTCCCCCGTCTGGTAGTTGATTTGGGCCTGGCCCGGGCCGCGGCGTATTCAGATGTTTTTGTGGCTTGTGGCCAACCACAGGATAATGACTAATGGCCGGCGGTTCCAGCTCTCTCTCACGGACACGCCTGCCTGTGTAGATTGCCCGGTGCACGAGGAGTCCTTGGCTCATCTTTTTCGGGACTGTTGGCGGGCTCGCTTCATTTGGAACCAACTCCTCTCTGGCCGCAGCCGGCAGCAATTCTACTGCTGCGATTTTCCCTCATGGTTGGCCCGGAACCTTCGGTCGCCGCCTGAGTCTTCCACTGCAGGCCCTTGGCCTTTGGTGTTTGGGGTGGTTCTTTGGAAGCTATGGCAATGGCGTAACGAACGGTGTTTCAACCCTGGTCACTACCCTAACCATTCTATAGGCGAAATTCACGCCTTTGTTCGCGATGCGCTGATGGCCCAGCAACTTCATCGGGATGTCTTGCCTCCAGCTCAGCACCGTCGGTCTCTTGACGTTTCTTGGCCGAAACCCAGTGAAGGTTGGGTGAATTTGAGCACGGATGGCTCCGCCAAAGTGCCCTCTGGCCTGGCGACGACAGGTGGTCTTATTCGGGATGCTGGTGGCCAGTGGCTGATTGGGTTTGGTGCTATGTTGGGATGTTGTTCGGCTTTACAGGCTGAATTCTGGGCGGTTTACCATGGCCTCACGCTGGCGTGGTTTTCTGGTTACACTCAGGTGGACTTGACTGTAGATTCTGCTTTGGTGGTCTCCAGCTTCACGACTTCCACGCAGCGGGCGTTTCATCCTTTGCATTCTGCGATTCGTGAGCTATTGAATCGCAATTGGACTGTTCGCGTGCGACATGTCTTTCGGGAAGCCAATTGCTGTGCGGATTGGCTAGCTTCCTATAGCTATCGCCTCCCTGTTGGTGTTCATTGGTTTGGGGAGCCTGTTGCGGGCATCTCGTCGCTCCTGTTTGCCGATGCTGTAGGGGTGACCCTACCCCGCGACACTGCTCTGTAGTTCTTTTCATTTTGGGCTTCTGCCCCGTTCCTCTTAACCAAAAAAAAAAAAAACCTTCGTCCTCAGTAGGACCAAACAAAACTGCAAGACATTTCACCCCAACAAGTATAATGCTAGCCGAAATGCTACCAAATCAAGTTGTCATAACTTCAGCTCCACAACTTGTAGTATTAAAATTGTCGATTTCGTAAGGAAATAATTAAAACTAAGTGAGCTTAACTTTGTCTAAAGTATCGGGATATGAATTGAATGAAAATAAAATATCAAAATTTAAAACAATTAAATGAAACTAAGCAGATAATCAAATAACAAGTGAGCTACCGTAAATATGTGAGGAAAATCATGGATGGTACTTAGGATTATTCTACCGTTATTTTGTTCATTTAACCCTTGTTGATTCAATTATGCGTTGATTCTAGATCTTCTAAAGGATTGACTACTCTTTCTCAATACGTAATCAATTAACCCTAATTGAATATGAAAATTTCAAAATTGTAATCTTTTAATGCATAACTCTTTCTCTGACATTTTTAGTTAGTTCTGACAAGATCTATTGGATAACAAATTTCTCACTCAAGATATCTCTTCGAATGATAGTTGATTTGTTAAGCGTGTGACATATTAAATCATCAACTCTAGTTGCACAATTTAATCAGATTACTTTTGATTCACTCTCTCGATTTATTGCCAAAGAATATGCATGCACCATTAACACAACACAAAATTGAATAAGTTGAAATCAAAGTCACAAAATAATTCAAGAACAAACCCTAATTTGGAAATTTAGAATATAATAAACGTAAAAAACATTTGAAAATCCATTTTACACATAAAGTCTAATGAAATAACAAACGAAAAGAAAGAAAAACTTGATTCGGTGCTTGATCTAGAAATTTGGAAATCCCCGATGTCTCTCTCGTTGTTCCTTGTTTGATCAAGTTTGCAAGATGGCAACTCCTCCGTTTGGAGTGTTTTATGTTCTTAAATAGTTCTTGAGACTTTTAAAGTCCTTTTTAGGGTTTTCACCCTTCAATCGATTCCAAAATTGCCCTCAAAATTCAAAACAAATGAAAAATCATGACCCTAGGAGGAACCTTTTGTCATAACCATGACACCTATGTCACGATCATGACCCTATCCTTTAGCCTAATCTTGCTCCAACTTTCTTCAATCTTAATTTATCAGGGTTCATACACTAATAGACACATCAAAACATCTAAAAAACTTAAGATTAAGGTTCAATATTATGCTTTAAACTACACAACACTTAAAACACAATCAAACATTCACATTAACAGAATTCTAAGCCTAAACATGCAATAATCATCTATTAAACACCTATAAACAAACTAAAACATCTATCAAAATATAATATAAACTGCAACTATCAACATCCCCACACTTAAACTTTTCTTTTTCTTGAAGAAAAAACAAAACATAAAATCAAACAATAACACCTTCATTCATGCAACATGCATTAATGATACAATGGCATCTAATTTCACGAAACCAATTTAACCTCAAACAACAATCATTCAAGTTGTTTCAATGTATTAACTTATGCAATTTATGGCTAAGCACTTTTGATTGAATATACATACTAGTCAAGACCTTAATATCATATTCATTCACCTAAAGCACTTGTACACATACATTGATAATTAATAGTTGATCAAAATTGCAACTATCACTTAGTAACTTTTCATGAAAATTCTTGCTATTTCCAAAGATCGGTAGGATTTATTTACCAAAGCACCACTTTTTAATTTTCTTTAATGTTGACCTAGTCTTTTGACGAGAAGGTAAATTAACATTTTGTGGTAAATGTCCCCCGGTTGCTCATCTAAGTCACGTTTCATCAATTGAGTTGGTTGGAATGTCATTCTAAACTATTGAAATGAAGACAAACATTTTGTCATGAATGTCCCTGGTTACTCAGCTATATCGCATTCTCAACTAGCTACTTACTCTATTTATAACTCGGAGGCCAATAGAATAGTTATTTACTTAAGACACTTTTTTTTTCTTCTTCACATAACCTACCTCATTTCTTTTTAGCTAATCATTCTCATGAAAGATTATTAATGATGCTATTTATTCGATTGACTTAGAATTATAAATGTATATGACAATTTCCTAAGGTGAATGACCTAATGTCATATCCTAATTAACATGGATATTTAACCAAAGATACTTAGAGTACAAATTTCACAAGCTAATATTCCTTCACAACTTCAGTGACTATGTTCAAAGTTAAGTTTAACTACTTCTATCAAGTTATAGCCATAAACACATTTACACAATTCACACTTAGGCTCACACCAACCTAACAAAAAACTAACAATATGACATGCAAAATTCACACTCATGATGACAATACCATGCAAACCTCCATTAACTTGGACAACACATTATCCTCAACATAAGAAAAACAAATAACATATAAAAGAAACTAAAAAAGAAAAGAAAAACAAAAATAACAAGAAAAAGAAGAAAAAGAATTAGGACATGAAACCCGTTACGATGATTGAGGTGCTGATGGTGTTAGAGATGGGATCTGAATGCCTTAAGTAATGATCGTGTCGTTTGATCTTTAAAATTTATAAGCCCTCAAATACCGCAAGCGCACAGGTTGCAACTGTAATATAAGAGGTGTGGATCCCATGAAGAGGGAGAGTAATCTAATCCTAAATTCTAAGGCCAGAAAAACTATAAAAATGAAAATAAAAGATGCAATAACAATTAATTACGGGAATTGAATTCAACCAATCAAATCAGAAATTAAACATAAAAGTATTAACAAGTGATCAATATGCAATCATAATAGAAATCAACCTAAGGAATTTACCAATTTATAAGAAAGAGGATTTTATTTATCATTAATGCTAACCTAGCCGATTATATATATGTGTCAATGGAGTGTCGATTCTAGACTATCCTAGGGCTGATTACTCTTTCTAAAGTTATAACCATTAAACCCTAAATTATTAACACTAATCAGATTATAAAATTTGCAATCTCTCAATTTACAAATTATCCTAAACCTAATTAGATCTAAAGCACTTTAATAAACTATCGAAACATCACACGAGATCTCTCTAAACACAATTACCAATATGATTTGTCACTGTTTTTATTAAATCACCTAACTCTCATTAATCCAATTTAATTATTTTTCATTCAGTTCACCTTCCCAGTTTATTATCGAATTATGAAAGAACGCAGTCAAATTACGACATTCATCCAATAATACACTCAACTAAATTATCATTAAATCAAAATAAAATCCCAAAGGAAAGTTTAGAACATCATCAATATTCCAAATATTATCGTCATACCGTCCATCTCAATTCTATACATAAAAAAAATCAAAGCAAAAAGGAAATACGACTTGGAATAGATGATGGAAGGTAGCGACGTCGGAAAAACTCCTGATCTAGGAAGTACGTCGAGTTAGCTTTGTCTTCGTCTTCCTTCTTCTTCTTTCTCTCTCTCGGTATTCTCTCTTTAGGGTTCAAGTGTGGTTACACAAAAATGCCCTCTTTCCCTCCTCTTGTTGTTCTTTAAATGGTCTTTTGTGTTTTGAGTAACCCTAAGTTTTTTGGGGGTTTGAAAGGTCCAAAAAGTCCCTTGAAACGTGAAGTTTGTAAGCTACTACATGTTTGCCCGATGTGGGCCACGATTGTGGCTCACATCTGAGTCTTCTGTCATTATGGTGCATGCAGGCCATGATTGTGGGCCATTCCTGGAGCTTCTGTCACGATCGTAGCATAAGAGGTCACGATTATGGGCCGTTGTTTCGGCATGAATGTCTTCTGAAACTCCTCCGTTCTTCGATATTAACTCTGAAACACTAACAAACACATCAAGGTACCTCAAAATATAATACTTAAGCTCAAAAACTTATACTAACCTATAAAATACTTAAAACACAAATAATTAACAAACTAACAAAATTTTAACCTAAACACATATTAAATGATCGAATTAACGGCTAAACACATATTAAATTATGCCCTAAAATATGATACAATTTACACTTAACTCATGCCCACATTTAAACATTTGTTTGTCCTCAAGCTTAAAAAAACAAACAACACAAAATCACAAAGCAGACAATGCAATAACGAGATAATGACTTTAACTTCACGAAACAAATTTAACTCTAAAACAATCATTCAAATTGTTCCAAATTATTAACATGCAAAATTCGCATCTAAGAACTCTGGACTAAATATACATGTTAATCAAAACTTAAATGTTGGACCCCATTTCTGGAGCCCAACATTCGGAGTCATAAACCTTGAGCTGATAAACCTGTAGGGTTATTCCAAAGAACCCTCTTTGGTCGTCATCTCACAAGGATGGTGAGCCCACACTAAACAATCACCAAAATCATAATTTTACTTCTTCACAAAAATGGTAGATCTAAGTCGCAAGTTTGTTTTGAAGAAAGAATCATCTCAAACGGATCTCTATAGAAGAAGTTATGCTTGAAAATTCAAAGTATGTTCATACTTCAATCATGGTCTGCCAACTGACCCTTCACTTACTCTAATGAAAACCTTTTCAAATAAACTCCAAAAGATTCCAATTTTTCTAGAGAGGTAGATACAAGTGTTAGGAAGCTATCGCTTCAAGAATCGCCTCATTCGGAGATCGGATGAGGGAGTTTTGGCCAAAAGAAACCAACATGTTTATGTCCTTAATCATTCTGTACCTCTCTTGGCGCAATTGTCATAACTGTTTCTACAAATGACGGATTGAGTTTTTTCTTCGACCATTTGAAAGAAGACTTCAAGATCTAAAACTTCATGAAGATCACAAAGTTAGATTCTGCCTCTAAATTGGTCAAAAATCACAATTTCCTGAAGTTGTCCCGTGAATGTCCGTTTAAAGGACATGTATCGGGTTGAAGAGCCATTTTGGGCCGAGAAGGTCCGTTTAACGGACATTAAATGTCAAGTTTATTCACCCCTTTCAATTGTACACACACATTAATAATTATTTGGTCAATCAACTCTACAACTACTCCTAAGTACGTTTTTATGAAAAGTTAAGCTACTTACAAGTTCGGTAGGATTTATTAGAAAATAATTTTTTTGTTACTTTTTGTGGATATAAACCTAGTCTTTTTCCATGGAAGCAAACATTGGTAAAATGTCGATCTGGTTGTTCGACTAAGTCATGTTTTTAGTAAGTTGCTTGGTTGGAATGTCATTATAGTCTTTTGATGCGAAGGCACATATTTGTGGTGCGTGTCGATCTGGTTACTCGGCTACATTACGTTCTCAACTGGCTACTAGCTCTATTCATAACCTGAAGGACAACATAATAGTTATTTATTTAAAATTTACAAACACTCTTTTTTAATTAATTCCTACCTTATTGCTTTAGCTACTTGTTTTCATGAAAAAAAAATACTAGCAAAGCTGCTTAGTCAAACGACCTAAAATTATGAATGAATGTGACAACTTGTAGAGTGATAAACTAACACTGAATCCTAATTAACTTGCATATTTTATCCAAAGAACCCAAATCACTAATTTCTCGAGCTAATGACTCTTCACAACCTAATAGATTATGTTCAAAATTAAATCGACGTCATTCCATCTAAGCCATCGATACATTCACACAATTCATAATATACAACCTAAACACACTAACATAACAATGTTTATTTTCATTTCTAAGATGCTTAACATGATTATGGGCTTCTAAATCTATATTAGGGATTGTTCTTGAATTGTTTTGTTGAACTTTATTCTTGTTGAATTAAATACATTTATGAATGTTTATGATAATTGTTATGCTTATACTTGGTAATAAATTGAGAGAGTGAAAAAAGTTAAATGTGTTAAGATGAGCAACGAGAGTTGGTAGCCTAATAGACTTGCAATTATCATATTAATTAACAATTGAAGATATATCTTAATTGTGAAATTAATTATCCTTAAGATTGCTTCAATTCTAACTAAATAGTTAAAAGTAGTTTTATGAATTAAGAGATTACAATTCTACGAGTATCGAATTGAATTAGGATTGCTTGATTAGATCTCAAAAGATGATAATCAAAATTTTAAGATATCTAGGGTTGAGCATAAGCTGAATCAACAAGATAAAGGGAAAACAAAGCAATGATAGAATAATTCCTAAGTCTTAAACTTTGATCAAACATGTTTTATTAGCAGCTCAATTCTTCAATTATTTCATTTTATTAGTTGTTTTAATTTCAATTTTTATTTTAATTGAAATCAAATTTTATTTTAATTCAAATCAATCTTTAGTACCTTAGACAAAATTCTATTCAAGTTGCTAGGTATCTATTAGTCCTTGTAGGAACAATACCTGTCATACTACAAGTTGCAATCCATATACTTGTGATATTGAAAGTTTTATTTTATAAAACTTATCAACAATAACTTTGGCACTTTTCTACTTTATCAATAAAGATAAAAGGATCCTACCAATACTGATCTCCTTCTCTTTTTGCATCTCAGAATCGTTTATTGTATCTCTTTTAGGTTTGTCCTTTAAGGTCTGCCTGGTCAATGTGTCTTATTGCATCAATTCTTTATATTCATCTTAAATAAAAGTTCTTCTATTTGGTTTCCAAACCTCTTTTCTCTTAGTGATTTTAGGTCTCTATGAGTAGGAGAATGTGACCATATCTTAGAGCAAGATTTCATTTTCATCTATTCTCATTAAGTGGATAACTTCAAGTAATTCCTTTTAGATGTTAGCTAACACATATATCCTTGCATAGTTATTTCTCTTTATTACCGTGATAGCTTCATCAAGACAAATTAGTTTCCCAACAAAACTTTCCAAGTGACCAAGTTCCTCTATGGTCCAATATTTTGATGGAATATTGTGGATATTGATCTATATAGGTACTTGAATTTACTTCATAATATGTAGTTATATATTTAGTCTCCAATTCTATATAAAAATTGGTTTTGCTTTACTATAACAAGGCCTTGTTTTTAGCACGTTTGAGCCTAAGAGGGACAACCAAATCTAAACATGAAGATGTTATCTTCATTAACTAGCTCCTTTATCAATTCCATCTAATTCCATTGATTCAAGATCCACTTCTTCGTTATCGAATGGGTGGTCTCTTTCCACAAAAGAATCCTATTAACGCAACATCCCATTTGGAGGCTCCTTCCTTGAGAATTTGGATTGGAGGTGCTACTATAGGTTTCCCATCCATATTCTTAAGAGGGTGATAAAGAATTTTGGTAGTCGGTGTTGTGTCATTCAAAACATATGACCATGTTCTCTTTTAGGAGCAAGATCTTAGGTAGTATTAGGACAAGACTAAGGGGAGAGCTAGTTGAGGGAGAATGATGCATGCCAAATGCACTAGAAAATAAACATAACTCTGCACAACTAAATTTATAGCAGTGGTAAGTAGGGATCGTATCCACAGGGAATGTACGTGTAACTTTTGCAATGAAAATAATTGATGTTTAAGATAAAAAGGGGGTTTTGGTTGGATGTAATTGAGAAATAAAGTAAAATTAAATAGAAGAAAGCAAGTCAATTCAAATAGTCAAAATTGATGAAAGTGATGAATGCATTTAGAATCCGATTCTCGGTTTAAATCTCAGCTTACACATAATTAAACATACGTCATTGTCATATTGTTTTAACACATCTCTTAGAAACTATTAATCGTATGTTAACAATAAGCCATGTTTCCCTTAGATTGTATTTAATCAAAATAAGCGCTTTAACTAAACCTAGCTATCATACAACCTAGAAAAAGTTCTTTAGATTTAATTGGACAGTTGCATTACAAATAAGGAAGACATATCAATCTAGGCAACAACCACACAAGCTCAGGTCATTTAACTTATGTTACGTTATCCCTAATGATTCAACACCATTAGTTGCCACAAATGAATCTAAAACATAACTATTATGTATTGTATTCGAGATTATAGCAATGGGTTTACATAAAAATAATATAATAAACACATTCAGATCGTCTTTACACAAATACCCAAATTAATAGACATTGAATAATATAAACAATCCCCAAAGAAAGAGAGATTTATAATACGCAATGACGATATGCTCAAATGTGATGCTCGATGTTGATTTCACCCTTAAACTGGAAGAAGGAAGCTTAGCCCTTCATAGGTCTCCAAAGAGCGAGTGTTCTATGCCTTCATAAGTTCCCAAAAGCAAGTCTTCCCCCTCTTGGCCACTCAAATTTCTAATTATATGAAAAAAAATAGGGCTCTGGGAAGATACACCGTTGTTTGCACACTGAGCATCCAACTGTGCATCACCGAAACAATTTTGATTTCGAACTTATGCTTGCACTGCATGCTGAATGCTTCATTTTTTGTATTTTCTTGTCTCATCTTCACCCTAATCTATCTCCTTCTTGTTTCACAAAGACAAATAAATTTGACCATCAAGAGGATGGCTCAAGGAATGTGCTTTTAACTCATTTTAACTTTTGTGCTTCTAAATTGTACATAAAACCAAATATGAACTAAAATGAATGTCTTAAACATTTCAAAGCATTAATCACAAAGTGTCATGGAATAAATGTATAAACAAAAGCACACAAGAAGGTAAAGAAACTATTGGGGTCGTAGCTGGGATGACTAGGTTGAAAAAGCCAATGACTAGTGAAGGTTGCAAGATGGAAGGAACATTGGCGGAAGAGGATAGAAGGGGAATTTAAAAAAAAAGGCACATTGGTCAACACATTAGCAGAAATAGAAAAAGTAGGTGAATAGGAGATTAAAGTAGGAAAAAAGAAAGACTATAACCGGGAAAAGGGCAGGAAGGGAGGAGGACACAACAAAGAGTAGGAAGAACACTTGGGAAGGAGAAGCAAGGAAGTTTACGTGAAAGTTAGACCAGAAAAATGGAATGGAGGAGGACTAGAGGAGTGTTAAAAGTAAGAAAAGAAAAAACAAAGACCAAAGACTCACCTACAAACTGAAGCAAGGTGCTACAGGATCACTAGTAAAAAAGGAGGAGAGGAATCAAGTATACAACTTCTAATGACCGGAAATACCATGTAGAATTGTAAAGAGAAGTCACATTAAATTTTGGATTAAAGAAGAAGAGTCATTAGTTGATGCTAATTACAATGAACTTGAAAAGTGACTTATGATAAAATACATTTTGTCACGAATGAATGAATTAAAAATATATAATAATCAATTGATATCTTTTTAAATTAAAAAATAAAGTATAATGTGTTGCAATAGAAAACAATATTATACATTTTTCGTTTAAATGTAATATAATATATTAATACAAATATTTTAGACGAAAGTATATTTTACGAATAACAAGACACAACATTCTTTAAAAACATAATTTTAGTTACTGTTGTTTTATTATTTTATGTTAAACCTAATTTTAATTAGAATTACTAGAGTTATTATTGATTGATCATGATACAATTGCATCCTACTCGCCGAAAAAAGGAGACGTGATCTTCTGTACTTTTTTTTTTACTCACTCTATACTCATTATATCTGAGCCATTTATTTATGTAAGTCCTACAGAAATAAATAGCTCAA
>JANZXV010000009.1:2664073-2675232 GCA_027576455.1 Erythroxylum roigii
CTTTTCTAAATTTAACAAAGCGGATGTTCTAATGTAATTTGAAAATCATTTCTAATCTATTTAAACATAATTATTTAATTAGAAAACTACATTCTAATATTAAAAGAAACTGCTTTTAAAATTAAACAAAATATTTTAGATTTAATTAAGAAAGGCTTTTAATCATTTATTTGGAGATTATAGAGAAATAATTTCTAAATAAAATATGATAATAATTCTCTAAATAAAATAATGAATTAATCTATTTCAATTAAATTAAGAAAATACTTATCTGAATTTTGTAAGAAAATATTTTTCTTAATTGTAAATGAATCTAATTGATTAATTATAGTCTAAAAAAATATAACTAATTTTAATTTTGGAAAATAATTTTCTAAAATTTAAATGAATTCAATCTAATTATTATTCTTAATCAAATTTAAAACGTAATTGATTTAATTCTGGATTTGATTTTTGAATCTTAAAATAATTTTAAAATTTCGATTTGTTGTAAAATTTAATATATTCAAGTTAGAAGTACTTAAAACAACTTTATTAAAATTTAAATTATATTAATATCAAAACCAAACAAATTAGCCATTACGATGGTCCTAGATTTAGTAGACAATCCTATTGTTAAACACTGTTAACCTAAATCTAGCATAAGTATCTCCAAGCATAACTTCTTTTAGAATAACCTATTGTTTCCAAGCTCCTTGCTTCTTCCTCATTGGGAGACCCTAGCCACGTGAGAAATCCTAGCCGCGGGACACTCATTGCCTGCAGTCTCTACGCTTTTCTCCAATCGCTTACCATTAGGTGAAGCGGCAGCCTCTTCTTCACATAGCTCTAGCGACACCCATCAAACCACAACTCAACCACAATAACAGGGAGAGAGCCATGCCAGAGTTCCACAAATCACTAACAAGTCCACCACTCTTTAATTCACTGGTGCCACAACCATTGGGATCTTAGAGAAGCATAACTAAAATACTCCTTCAACTGTATTCCACAATATAAACACTCCTCATGACGTCGGTAGAATCTTCTTCTTCTTGCCACTTCCAGCTCTTACGTAGTGTATTGTAGGCCACCAGCATGTGGCTAGATTTCTTATTGAAAATGCCAGTAAGAGTTTCAGTCATAGGAGATGGTACATTATAAGTAAAAACCCAAATCTCAACCACAACAGCCAAAATCTTCAACACCAATACGAAACACTTCTAGGGTTTTAAGGTTTTTCTAGCACATGAAACTCATGGCGCTAGGTTCAATAAACTAAAATTTGAACCTTTTTCATTTTAAGGCTTTGATGGTTTCTATAACTTTTGAATTTCCAAAATTCATGAGCCAGATGTGCTCTTATGTTTTTCTAGATTATGGTTTCCCAAAATGCATTTAACCCCAAGGTTCTAGATTTCCGTTGGTAATTTGTAATGGTATATATTCCGTCGGTAAATTTCCGTTGCTAATTCTTGCTTCCCTCCATATTTAGCTACGAATATTAGTACCGTTGTTAAACGAAAATTTTTCCGTCCCAACAGAAATGGGATTTTCCGTCGGTAATTTGCAACGGTATATTTCCATCGGCAATTTTTCGTTGCTAATTCTATTCCCTCTATATTTAGCTACGGATATTAGTACCGTCGTTAAACGAAAATTTTTCCGTCAATTTTATCGACGGAAATAGATTTTTTGTCAGTAATTTGGAACGATATATTTTCCGTCCCTAATACTTGGTTTTCTTGTAATGCACATAGATTGGGGTTTTTGGGTTTCTTAAACTCCAACGAGTGAACTTTTTGATTTTAATCTTTATAATTAGTTTTGTAACAACTTAAAATAATTCCAAAATTTATCATCAATAACAATTAAATAAATTTGATCGAGTTATAAAATTAATGATTACTCCGATACCACTATTGCAAAATTTAGATGGGATCCAATCCTAAGTGCAGCAGAAAAGATACAAAACTTTTCATTTAATTTTTTAAAGGCCGTAATCGCTTTATATTTCATAAAATGGTAGATCTATAACACATAATAAAGCATGAATTATAAGTCATACCTTATTATAAAACTTGATCATTTTCTTACATATTACCTTAAACTATTCTGAAAAATGGTTCATTGTAACCACTATAGTTGTACACATGTCTGTTGTCTAGCAATATCTGTGTGAACAAGTTGAGAAAACTCTATAAGAGATGTAAAGAAGAGTAAATAAGAAGTGTTAACTCATTTAGAGCCTCCACTTATTTATAATAGGGTTTAGACTTATTGATAATTTAATTGAAATATAACTTTAGTTTAAATTAAACTTTAATTAGAATTGCAATAAATTATAATATAATATCAATTAAGCTAAAAAAAAGAATCACCATTACAATCTTACATATTGTTTTTTGCTTTCTCTCTTCCATAATTATGATACTACCCTTATTTACTCGAATTTAATTTTCTATTTCTAGTAAAGATTCCTCAGGCGAGCGAGTTCTTCTCTTCTCTCGTTTAGAGGCTTTGCCTTATGGGGAAACTTCTCACCCCTTTAAGCTCTACTGGTACTAATGCTTAAACTCTAGGTGACCTTTCCTAAGGCCTCTTTGATGTGCCTTCCACAGTAGAAGATGAATTCCCAAATCTCTCCAAGGTGGTAATGAAGGCTTATTTTGGACATTCTCTTAAAGCTAGTAGCCATAAACCTTTAACTCCGGTCAAGGGGGATAATAATTCATCAGAGCTAGAAATTGAGAAAAGCCCTGTTTTCACTACTAAAGCTTAGAACAAACTTGTGTCTTTAAACTCCAACAAAGATAAACTCACTCACATTAAGAACTCATTCGATGATGGAATCATCCCTCTCCTAATAGAGGTGTTATAAATATGTGTTGCTTCTTAGTCTTCTTTTTTGATATTTTTTAAAATATTTTTTTGGGTAAGATACCTTCTTTTCTCTAAGTGTAGTATTGGGCATATACTAAGTGGAGTAAGAAAGGTCTAGAAAAAAAATCTTGCTTACATAGGTTAAAGCTTTGATATTTAATTTTCTCAGGATACTGATGTGTTTTCAATCATAAAGCAAGAACCTTAGCATATTAGTGATCAGTCTATATTTCTACAAAAATGGTACTCAAGAGTGGAGTTAGAAAGAGACAAATAGAATTTATTATATCGTGGATCAATTTCCATAAAGTAACCCTAGAATACAAAATAGTGGAGGGGCTTCGTTATTTGGCTAGCTCTTTAGATAAGCCCTTATGCTTGGACTCCTAAACTGCAAGTTAGATAGATTAGGATATGTTAGGATTTTAATCGAGGTTAAGGGGAATGAGAAGTTACCAAAATCCTTTTCCATTATGAGGTTGAATAGGGTTAGGGAATTAACCAAGGTTGAAGTTTCACTATCTTATGGTTAGAAACCCTCCAATTAGGTTAAATGTTGAAAACCTACTAGTAAGCTATTTCCATAGGTTTATATGAAGAATTGATGGGGACTAAGGAGAAAAAATAGTTGTCTAAGGAAGGAGTCATTGCATTTGATTCACTTTTGGATACTTCAGAGGTGATGATATGATAGGAGATCAACTCTAGAAACTAATGGGATCCAAGATCTATCTTGTGAGAAGAGTTCTAGAATTTCAGCTTATAATAAGAGATCAGAAGGAACATATTAGTCTAGTGAGGGGATGAACAATCCACCTAAGGAAGGTTCTCCTACTAATCAGAATTAGGAAGAAGAGTAAGTGAGGGACTCTCCTAAAAGGGAGTTCAGTGTTATTCCACCTCCATCAAGAAGAAGAATTGTTAGAAAGGTTGGGAAACCTAAGCTTGATAGTACTTCAAGCTAATGTCTTTTTAATGTTAAAGGCTTAGTAGCCCTTTTACAACAAGCTATAAAAGATGTTATCCTTAAAGGGAGAGGTGCACGTTGAATAAACTAAGAAATAAAACCTAACTCTGCACAATGTGGTGAGCAGAGATCATATCCACAGAGAGTACGGGTCTAGCTTTCATAATGAATGAATCGATGTTTAGGATTGGGGGGGGGGGGTTGGTTAAATTCGATTAAAAAAATAATGTAAAACTAAAGTGTTGAAGGTAAATCAAATCAAACATTAAAAAAGTGATAAAATTGAAAAATGGGTTTCAAATCCAGTTCTTGGTTCTATCTTAACCTTAAAAAAAAAAGAGTACAATCAATTTTCGTATTGTTCTTGTAGCTCTCCTTGAAAATATCAATTGTAGAATAACAGTAAGCTCTATTAACTCCATTTTTCCCTTAGGTCGTATCTAATCAAAATAAGCTCTTTAATTAGGTCTAGTTATCAGACAACTTATAATAAGCTCTCTAGATTTAGAGTGACAACTGCATTACTTATTAGGAAAAGGTTAATCTAGGTAACAACCTCACAAGCTTGAGTCATTTAACCTATGCTATGTTATCCCTAATGATGCATAACCATTAGTTACCACAAATAAATTAGAGTTAAAATGATTACGTATTGCAATCTAGATTTTGGCAATGGGTTCATACATGAATACGAGTGAGAACAATAATCATTCATATATGAATTCCAAAAAATTAAACAAAGAATAACACAATTAATTCCAAAAGACAGTGAGAACAAAATACTAGATTAAGAAATGCCTAAACGTGTTTATCAGCCTTGATATCCCCTTTGAATTGGAAGGAAGAAGGCTAGCTCCTTATAGATCTAAACAAGGCAAGAAATCTTACCCCTTTCGTGTTTCTAAGCTCTTCCTCCCTTTATTTAGCTACTTAAATGTCCTTTTATATTAAAATTAGGGTTCTACAAGAAACATAGTTTTGTGTGTCATTTTTGCCCAAATTTGTGAACTTACATGGTGAGCTACACAGTCATGTAGGTTGCAGGAGAGGTTAAAACTGCATTTTTGCACTCTTATATGCTTCCAGTGAGCTACATAGTCTCATACACGACTGTGTAAGTTGTAATAACTTTATTTCTTTCATTATTTGTCCCGTATTAACCCTAATTCCTCTCCTTCTTATTCCACAAAAGCAAATAAGATTGAAAATCATTAGGATGGCTCAAGGGATATGTTTGTAGCTCATTTTGGTTCTTATGTTTCCAACTTGTACCTAAAATAAAATATGAACCAAAATAATAATCTTAAGCACATAGTAACATTAATCAATTAGGAAATAAATATATAGTCAATCAAGCTCTTATCAAGTTCTCCCATATTTAGATTTTGACCATCCTTGGGCAAAATTAAAAATTAAAAATCAAAATCAAAATACAAAACATATCCTCCTTTTCCATATTTCCTAAGAATAGTTAGTCATAAAAAGAGAGGAATAACTTTCAAAACGATGGCAAGAGTTAAGAATTTAATGTTTTTACTCATGATCAATAAAAAACCATTCCCTTTAAAAACTATGCAGTCCAAGGATAGACTTTGACAAGATGTGTTTAAAAATAAGATAGATCTATAGGTACACTCAAACATCATTTATGATTAAGACATTCCACGACTTTGCATATCATTTCGATTCTCCACCACTAAAATTTCACATGCTTAATCATGAATCAAAGGAATTTTCAAGGTTGTAGTGGGACCAAAGGTTAAGGTGAGAAGTATTTGGATCATATAGTTCAAAAGCTATAAAAACTAGTGAAGTAGGAGAAATACTCAATAGAGTATCAATTGCCAAAACTATTTCACATCTTAGATTCAGGTCTTCACACCACAAACCACATAAAGTAAAAGGAATTAGGAGGAATCACGCATAAAAACAATGATGAACAATACATTATAACGACAAAGAGTGACCCATCAATTCACCCGTTTTATACAACTTTAGGAGAAAAGACTATATGAATTACTTTGTAAAATAAATGATTTTACCTCAATAAATTTTGTATTTTATTTTTCTTATTCTTTTTTTAGGAAAAAAATTGAAAGAAACTACATCAATGATATAATTCATTGATAAGAGATAAAATCACATTCCATTAATTATAACAAGCCCATGTATAAGCACACCCCCAAACTTATGCTCTTGTGCATCCACAAATGTCATCAATCACAAATGCTCCACTAGCTATAAGGTTTGGGAAAGACATTTGGTTAGGTTAAAGTCTTGTAATGTGGTTAGCATAAAAAGAAAAGGCTAATAAAGCTCATGGAGGCTTAACAAAAGGAAAAATCATATCATTAGGTAAGCTATTTGACAAATGTATCTCTTAAAATGAAGAATGCCTATATTATTTTTCATGTTAATGCATGTGATAAAAATGTGGTCTTGAATAGAAAACAAAGGCAAAGTCAGGATGTATATATCATGAAGGCCATAAATGAACAAAAAGACAATAAGACTGATATAGATGTCTCAGTCAAAAAGGCTGAAAATCTCACTGGCTTATGTCTACCCAATAATCACTTTTCTAAAGAAAACATATATTGATTAATCAAAAGAGGAAAAATATATGCCCAAATTGCTATGAAATTTTCTACTTAATTATACTTTTTAATTATAACTATATAGTCTTAAAAGCAATAAACAAAGAGATATTTTTTTTAACATGCAAAAATAACTTAAGAACACCCAAAAATAACTTAAAACAAACACAAGCAGTAAGTCCCCCTAAAAAAAAATTATATTGTCCCCAATGTAATGTCAAATATAGGAAATGGAGCATTTAACAAAAGCAACAAATGTGAAAACATAAAGAAAAAGGAACAAACTTCCCTTGGGTTGCCTCATAAGCAACACCTTTGTTTATTTTCATTAGCTCGACTCCATGTTCTTCTCATCACGTGATAAAATTTTGATCTCCAGAGATTACAACTTCAATGTTCTACATTTGAAAACTTTCAAGATAAGGCTTGCCAATGATCACTTACACGCAATGTCTTACCTATTTTTAGACTCTTAATCTCTACTGCATTATAGGTAGAGAAATTATTGAACACAAAAGGATTGACCCAATAAGGACGTAATTTATGCAGAAATAGTTTATATATACCATAATAAAGAAGCACTATTTGACCAATGATAATGTTTTTCCTCTGGACTTTGAAAGCTTTGGTCTTTTCCTTAGTTGAAGCTGCTTCCATTTTATCTCTCCACTTCCATTCACAATCATGTGCTGATAGGTCAATCATATTAATTGCAAAAATAGCATGGTCATTTTGTGGGTGCTTATTAACAAAAAAAGTATTGAAATGAGTAACTTTCCCATCAAATTCCATGGAGAGGGTGCCCTCATGAGGATTAATTTTAGTTTGGGTTCTGCTAAGAAATATTCTCTTGAGTAAGATATGCATCAGATTATAAGAAGTTTTTTCATTCATATCTACAACATAAAAATCAGTAGGAAACATTAATTCATTTACTTGCATTAAGACATTCTCAATCACCCCATCCAGATAAGTGTTAATACGATTAACCAATTATATGATAACAATAGTTTCTTTTAATAGGCCTAAATTTAAAGAAGCGTAAATGGAATGAGGCATAAAATTAATTAATGCTCCTAAATCTAACGTGGACTGTTTAATCTTATTTTAACCAAATTTTCAAGGAATAGTAACCAATAGGTCTTTACAAGTAGAAGATATTTTCTTTTAAAAACTGCAGAAACATTTTCACGCATCCTGATCATTTAATTACCTCTTAACTTTTGCTTGTTAATACATAATTCCCTAAGGAATTTCGCATACCTCGACACTTTATCACATCTAACAGTGATATATTCCCCTTAATCTTTTCGAAAGGTCTCCCAGATCTCCTTATCCTTATCCTCCGTTTTAGACTTTGCTACCCTGCTAAGGAAAGGTGAATGGTTAGTCTGAAAAACACTTAGGGAACTAATATTTACCTTTGAGATATATGATATATCCCTTTCTTCTTTAAGCTCCTTTTCAATTTCTTCTTCAGTATTCCTCCTTTTTGTAACGCTCTCAATATCCTCAAGTTTCCTATAGCTCCTCAAGATGATTGCACTAACATTCTTTATATTTATCTCAGGTTTTGATAGCAAATTTCCTCCTCTTTGGGCTTCTAAATAGTTAATAACCACTACCATCTGGCTTATCTGATTCTCAAAATTATGAATGCTAGAATTCATCTCATAAAATTTAGATTTGGTCTCCTACTAAAACTTTTATACATCTTATTAGAATTGGAAAGTGTTAGTTGCAAGAGGCTTAACTATTAGTTGCAAGAGGCTTAACTATATCTTCCAATGATGTACTTAAGGTAGAGGAGAAGGCCTGTTGTCTATGTTGAAATTCTTGTTCAACCTACGACCTATTTGGAAAGTAGCTTTGCTACCTATTCCCTCCACAACTTAGGTTTGAGTGATCTCTCTAACTTGGGTTATAGGTTTGGGAATATGAGTTGTATTGTTTGGCAAAATTCCCCTGCAGCATTAACATACTTCATGTTTCCATCTTGCAAAGTTAGACACCCATCTGTTAGATAGTTTGCATTTACATATATACCACATGCTTTTACCTATGCCTGCCCTACAATAATTTGCCTAACAAAGGATGCCAGTTCATTTAAATTAGGTTCTATAGATGAATTGTTTACCTTATTTACCTGACAAACATCGTTGTGAGAGCCAAATTGTTGAGTATTAGCTGCCATATGCTTGATTAAAATTCTGGCTTCTATAAGAGTCTTTTCATATAGTCCTCCATCGTACATATACTAAGCTCTTATCCATAGGAAATAGTCTTTTATAAAAGTATTAGATGATGAGCTATTCTATGATATTATGGTAAGAGCAGCTAACACACAACTTTTTGAAGCATTCATAATACTCGTAAAGGGATTCTCTATGATGATGCTTTATTTGCAAATCTCATTCCTTATGTTGAATGTATTTGAAGTTCAAAAGTATTTCTCTAAAAATAACCTCTTTATTTCAATCCACGTGCTCACACTCCTTGCAGGTAGATCAAAAAGACAATCTTTGGTTGCATCCTTTAATGAAAATGGGAAGGCTCTTAACATAATTTGCTCATTTGTCAACCCTGGAGGTTTCATACTAAGTCAATTAACATCAAGCTCCTTAAGATGATTATGTGCATCGTCATCTACAAGTCCATAATAGTTAGGCAAAAGATGGATTAATGTAGACTTGAAATCAAAAGTGATATGTTCAACAAATTAGGAAAAGTGATGCATAAAGGTCTTTGAGCCAAATCTGGTGCAACCAACTCTTTTAAAGTTCTCGAACTGGCTATGACTTCTTTAAATTCAACTCATTGTTGTATTCCTAGAAATTTTCTAGTTTCCCTTCGTAACTTTCACAATGTCCGTTTGATCTCAGGATCAAATTGTATAGGTTCTTGATGATGAGATCTCTTTTAGTACCATACACAAACACTAAAAACATGAAAAGATTAAAAAATAATAGTAAAAACTAATTATAAAAATATAAAAATAATTAAAATAAAAATAAAAAATAAATTACTTCACTCCCCAAAAATGGTGCCAAAAATCTTGATGCGCGTCAAATATAATAGAAAATAAAACCTAACTCTTTACAGCTAAATTTATAGTAGTGGTGAGTAGGGATCGCGTCCATATAGAATGTGTGCCTAGATTTGTAATGAATGAATTGATGTTTAGAAACTAAAATATTGAAGGTAAATAATGTCAAATAGTAAAAAAGTGATAAAATTGACAAATGGGTTTCAAATCCAGTACTTGTTCAATCTTAACTTTCACACGAATGAGCACAATCAATCGTTATATTGTTATCATAGCCCTCCTTCAAACTATAGATTAACAATAATCTTTGTTAACCCCATTTTTCCCTTAAGTCGTACCTAATCAAAATAAGTCCTTTTATTAGGTTTTACTATTAGACAACCTAGAATAAGCTCTAAAGATTTAGTGTGAAAACTACATTATGTTATAGGAAAACATGTTAATCTAGGCAATAACCACATAAGCTCTAGTCATTTAACATATGTTATGTTATCCTTAATGATACACATCCATTAGTTTGCCACAAGTGAATCAGAGTTACAATGATTACATACTGCAATCTATATTCTGGAAATGGGTTCATAAATGAATAATTTATTTGAGAGTGAGGAAAATAATCATTCATACATGAATCCCAAAACATTAAACAAAGAATAACACAATCAATTCCAAAAGAAAGTGAGAACAATACTAGATTCAGAAATGCCCAAATGTGTTCATCGACCTCGATATCCCCTTTAAACTGTAAGGAAGAATGTTAACTCCTTATAGATCTCAAAGAGGTAAGAAATTTGCCCCCTTTCGTGTTTCTAAAATCTTCCTCTCTTCATTTGGTCACTTAAATGTCCTTTTATAGTAAAAGTTAGTGCACATTGATGATCGTGTCTATCATTTTTTCCCAAATTCATAAACTTACATGGTCTTAGTGAGCTAAACGACCACTTTTACGGCTGTATAACTCACTTACAAAGCCATATAATTCAACACATGGCTACGTAGGTTACTGGAGAGGCTAAAGCTACATTTTTGCACTCCTACGTGCTTCCAATGAGTTACATTGTCTCATACACGACTGTGTAAGTTGTAATAAATTTATTTCTTTGTCCCATATTTATCCTAATTCCTATCTTTCTTGTTCTAAAAAGGCACATAATATTGAAAATCAATAGAATGGCTCCAAATATATGTTTTTAGTCATTTTGGTTCTTATTCCTCTAACTTGTACCTAAAATAAAATAAGAACCAAAATAAGTATCTTGAGCACATCATAACATAAATCACTAAGAATTAGGGAGCAAATATATAGTCAATCAAGCACTAATCAAGAAGCTTGTTCTCCTAGGACTTTGCAGAAACCAAAATAAAAGCTAATAAGCTTAAGGAAACCTTGAGATGTTTAGGTCCTTAGTATTAGTAGTGTGCCCTAGGCCAATGGATGTATGTGATTCATGTATTAACATTATGACTTATTAATAATATATCATGAGGTATTCCTTTCATATATGCATGTATGTTGTTTATGTAATGTGATTTACGTTCCATGAATGGTATTAGACTTATGTCATCAAGTATGTGACTTGATAGTAAAACCATAAGCGTTATAACACTAGTCTAAACTGTCCCTGGTCGATCATTATTGGTGGAACAATAATGAATTAAGGCTAGTATGTGTTCTGATTGATGATCA